>JAKJJM010002430.1:0-22597 GCA_021901965.1 Pipa carvalhoi
CATTTCCTGGTGCAGGAGTTTTGCAGTGCAGTGTATTAAATCATCCAGCTTCAGATGGAAAAACTACTGGGGAGAAATGCTTTTTACTATGGTATAGTACAGTGCTTCTCAAAGTGGTGGTCCGCGGACCGGCGCCGGTCCGCGGACCAATAGCTGCCGGTCCGCGGCGAGGTTCCAAAAATATATATATATACCGCGACGTTCGCGGTCCGCATATATATATATATACCGCAACGTTTGCGGTCCGCATATATATATATATACCGCGACGTTCGCGGTCCGCGACGTTCCTGTTGGTGGCGGTCCACGACGTTCGCGGTCCGCGACGTTCCTGTTAAATTCGTTGCCGGTCCGCCGAACCAAAAAGTTTGAGAAGCACTGGTATAGTACAACATATGTAAAGATGGAATCTGATTATAGTTCCCCTTTAAGCCCCTTCTGACCTTTTTTATCTCTAGAAAGCGTTCGCCTGGTTGAGGATGGCGAAACCCTATTATTCCCTATGGAGATGGCTTACAACATTTTTTTTTTCTAAGTCCATATCAAAAAGATCAGCGATATCAATGGGAAAGGAGCTGTATTGAAGGTAATGTAAAGTGTAGTGGTATTAATGCATCAGTATTTATTGATATCGAAATTTTGCGAAATCAATAAATTTTTATTCAGCATTACATATATTGAGGGAAATTGAAAATGAAAACATGGTGAAAAATAGCAAAATGGATCGAATTGCAGTGGATAGGTCGAAATGACCTTTATAAATCCTCCCCTTTAAAGTAGTTTACTGCTAATGTGGAGCATGCAGCATTATACACACTGAAAGCATAAAGGGCAAGTCTTATCATTCATCATCCTGGCTTGTTCTTTTATCTTTGCTACATGTAGAAAAACAAAAAACTATTGACAGAAAAGTGACAAAAATAAATTTTGCTTTTTGATAATTGTTAATCTGAATTTAAAAAGAAATTAGGACTCCTTTCTAGCAAAATGCATTGGATCAGCGCTTCTATTATGTGGTTATGTTAATGGAGTTATTGAGCAGGCTCCATAGTGCTCGTAGTGCTAAGAGCATGTCAGGGCAGTGTTATAAGGGATGTGGGGCCTATTTAGTTTCAGACTCCTTTTAACATCCTATGGGCCAATTTCTTTAGCCCGCCATGATAACAAGACCATTTTTTTGTTGGTAGGACTCCTTTACAAACAATAGGTGCAATTAGAATTAAAAAGATCTCTGCAAATTTGTTTTGCTAAAAATGCAACTATTTGTCTGAAAACTTTGTGGATTTTTGTAGCTGCAACTTAGTATGGCATCTCTTTGCTATTGGGTGTAGTAAACCTTTGAAATGATCTTAAAATTGTATTGGAAGAATATGAAAAGGGTATCCTATTTAATTAAAAGCTGTATATGTCCCTGATATAACCTAAAATATATCTTTATGTATGTGTTATCCACTGGTTCTTAACAAAGTTCTTATTAAAGAGCTCTGCAACGGTAGCCCAGAGCTTTATAAACTGGTACTAGGTGCTATTTCCTTTCTTATATTTTATTGGGTTAATAATTCCAGTAAAGGTTAGATAAATATGACTGTACAAAATATACAGTTGCACAAATTTCTAGCACAAAGTTTATATGAAGTTGAAATGAATCATTATGACAATCACAATACTTCCTTCCCACTGTCACTGCAAGTTTCCAAAAATTCCTTGCAGATGTAAACTTTCTGAGGCAAGTGCTTCATCTACTTTTGTTTGGCTGCAGTTGTTTTTACAGTGTACAGAGCATGTGTCATTTAAGATGTAGTCTGTTTAAAAGCTCGGAATGCTAAAATTGTTCTTAATGGAATACAATATTCAATAAATGAAAAATCAGTAAAACAGAATGTTCCAAAAAGTTATTTTTATTTTTTAAGCATTTTGATTAATTATAGTTATAGTTTTAAATGAGATGGAGGTTTCAAGGTGCCATTATATAATGGAAAAAAAGTAATGTTGAAACAGTATTTGTTCCAGTTATTGCTTATATTCATAAAATAATCCAAGATAATGTTAGAGGTAAACTAGTGTTCGGGGCTTGTACCCATCAGAAGCCTTGCAAACTGCTCTTTGCAGTAATTTTTTAAATGAGAACACTTGAGAATTTCACATTGGTTCATAAGAGTCCCAGTGTTTTGTTTGATTACTCCTTTTGACTCTGGAAAAATTTTAATAGAATTAAAAAGAAAAAATGGAACTGTTCAATGTTTATACTCGCTGTATTGTACTCTCCAGGGAGCTGTGCTGTAAATGTAATTAGCTGGAATCTGATGTTCTCAAATAGCTTCCTAAATCTTTCGATGGCCTGAAAGAATCCCTAAAAAAAAAAAGTCTACAAACCCCCTGCCTGTTCAATGCGACCATGACAAAATGCTTGTAAACTTTTGTAGACACTTTTTAATTCATGAAAAGTTGGCAAAGGCATTTTGTCGATGAAAAACACACCTAGAAAATTCACCAAGCATCTTGTTGTGGTTGCCAATTAAAATCAATGGGATCAGTTTATAGGCATTGTTTTTAGCATTTTACCACAAGTGGTAAAACACTTACCACTAACAATTTATCAAGTGGAGCATTATTTCCAGAGGGCTATTAACCCTAGTTTGTAATCAACTACTAGCTATTACTGGTATAGGGAATCTAGAATTCTATAAGTGAACTTTTGATTGGTTGCTGTAGGACAGGGGTTGGCAAACTTTGAAGAGGAGGGAGCCATTTTGGCCCCTCCTCCATCGGCGTCAAAATCTTCTGAGCTGCAAAGGGGGAGGAACGCATGCTCCCGATCACATAACCTACTGACGTCCAATCAGAAGGAGCGTTGGAGGTCCCTGGGTGTGGCTAGGGAGGTGCACCGTGAGCCACAACACAGCAGCTCAAGAGCCGCATGTGACTTGCGAGCAGCATTTTGCTGACCTCTGCTATAGGATACTAGACCTCTGGAAAGATTGCCCATTGATGAATTCCTTTGTTGGTGTTCCATTGCAGTTAGATTTAATGCCTGTATCTAGAATCCTAGATATCAAATGTCAGCTTTTTTTTTTTTCTTTTTTTTTGCCAAAAAGCAAGTGGTGGCAGATTCATAAGAATAAAAGTCACTGTGATAAAGCTAACCACACTTTTTCGTTTTATTGCTTACTCATAATAACCCTTTAGAATACAGATTTTTGAATGTTTTAACAAAATTCCTAATGTAAAAATCACCATTGTTTTAATCCCTCTGTCTTTCCAAAGGCACCTTAACTCAAACACAGTGCTAATTAGAGGGGATCCCCAGGCTGCAGTGATGACTACAAAATGTTTCAAACCTATGTGATTGATTTCAGTCATAAAGATAGCTAGTGCCTTAAATATTAAACATTACACCTTGATATTAGATACAAATAAAACTTTTTTTTTTTTTTGTCATTTTTCATTTAAAAATAAGATAAAAAATTAATCAGAGTGTCACATTATGCTGCTATCACAGTAGTATTCCACAGTTTGTGTGGACTACTTGTACTATCTTTACTTATCTCTTAAGATAAGGTAGCCCTACTGTCTTCTGATTTGTTGTCAGTCTCCAGTGTCTGTTTCCTAGCTGGAAAGGTATTTATGTCATGGTGCTATAATTTCTTAGACTGACATATAACTGAATAAAGGACAGCAATCATTTAACTCCCAATGAGAGTGTATGTTTGATTTTGACCAAGGGTAAATCTCCAGCATCTATTATGTCCCTGTTTTACCAAATGCAATTCAAATCAAGATGTTGGGGCATATTTACTAAGACCAATTCGATCATATCTATTGATTTCACCCCATTTTGCTGTCAATTTTTTAATCCCCTTTACTTTTTGATTCCCCTTATTTATAAAGGATCAATAAAAATTGTTGCCCCATTGAAATAAATCATTAACGGGGAATCTTTACAGTGCTTTTCTGTGAGGGTTCCTTCCATTACAGACTGATATCGATGTCTCTTTTTAATGGGGAAATATTTTGGTCTTAGGCTAAATGACAGAAACAACTTCATAGGTAATAATGGATTTTTGCCAGCCTGAGGGTGGAGAATTCTTTTGGGAGATAAAATGGTTTTTTGAAAAGCTTAATAAATAGGAGAAAACATAGATTGTTAAATATAGGCTGTTTCTCCTGCATTTACTAGTCAAAAAACGTGTTCAAGTTTAGTAAATGTGCCCCAGTGTATTTATGGAACACTTCCCATATTTTCACTGTGAATGCAACAACTCTTAAGAAGATATTTGTAAAAGTTCAAAAGTATTTCAACTTTATTGATAACAACATTTTTGCCTATTTAAGAAGCTGTTTAAAGCAAATTTTATTGGCCTGAATTGTTCTACTGCCTCAGTCTGGCATAAGTCATTATTCCCTATGGAGCTGGTCCTGTCACTTAGTTACAGTTGGAAAGATTTCCCCTCGAAAAAGGATATTGATTTCAACCTTAAATGGAAGTGGACCTGTTAGAAAAGCACGGCAAAGTGTGCCGCTGTAAACTGAATGTTGTTGTTTATGCATACAGTTTTTAGAGGGTAAAATTAACAATTCACCAAAGGTGTACTGGCAAGAATATGCTATTTGACTTTAACAAAAGGAAGTGAAGAATTACAGACTTATGTAGATGTTCCTATTTGTATCCTAGTGACAGTAGAATATAGTTTTTTGGTTTAGTTTTTTTGTTCCATACCATGCCTGAAGAAGAGACTAAGTAATGTGGAAAGCTTGCATGTACCATCTATTCAGTTAGCCAGTAAAAGGTATCACCTATACTCCTCTTGTCTCTGCTTATTCTAGTGGCATTCACTCAAAAAGATAAAACAATATGGTGACCAACTACCAATATGAGCTTGGAATTGCCTGCCATTAAAATAAGTGTAGAAAAAAAAAATCATAATGTATGCAACTATTCTTCAGTCAATGCTGGAAACCAAAATGCAACCAAATGATGCCATTTTTTTATTCTTATTAAAATATGTATATTTCCACTATGTAACTAGAAATAAATAGTTAAATATTAATGATATTTTCTGTTTCTTCTAGTTTTTGACTAATAAATGCCAGAGAAACAGCCTATTTTTAAAAATGTCTCTGTTTTCTCCTATTTACTAAATTGTTCTAAGACAATTTTAATTCTCCTCCCTTCAGACTGGCATCAGTCCATTATTCCCTGTGGAGTTGAATTTAGCCACAGTAAAAAAAAAAATTTCCCAATCGAAAATGGATATTGATATCAATCTGTAATATAAGGAACCTCATAGAAAAGCATTGCAAAGTTTCCCAGTTATCAGATGGATATTTACTGATAATGATTTATTTAGAGGGAGAAACATTTTTATCCATTTTTTTTTTATAAATCAAAGCAATAGAAAAGTACAGGGAAATAAAAACTGATAGCGAAATGGGGTGAAACTGATCAATTTGGTCAAAATAGTCTTGGTAAAAATGCTTCACTTGTGTAAATAAACCTTTAATATATCTTTATTAAAATGAAAGAAAACTGATAATAAACCCTAGCTCAATCTTTTAGATTTTTTTTGTCTACCCCAATTGCGCACAGAGTTAATGTTCAATCAGAAGTCTGAAGTTTCATACCTGTAAATTAGTTTGTTTTAAAAAAAAAAAAACTTTGGTATCTGAGTACTTGCGTCATTGCAGCACTTAAATGACTGACTGTTTTTTTTTTTTTGTTTGTTCCTCTCTGTTTTATACTAATACCTGAGAGAAAAGTCATTGGGTTACACTAAGCTGTTGTGTGACTTACATTTACTCATAACAGTACCTGTTCTGGCTGGTGCTTTTTTCCCCGCCCTACACACACTTACACCCAACACTTCATATGTTGTAAAGGTCTGGGATTTGTCTAATGCTTCTTACCTTTCACAGTATAGTTTGTGTTTGGAACCCAGGAAGTGTAACTTTATCTGCAGCTAATGTGAATGTTTGTTTGGGAATGGCTGATGTCATTAACCTGAAAGAGATGAGTTTGAAAAGGTTGTGAGCCAAGTCAGAAGTCAGATTATCTTCTCTTTTCTTTTCTATTGTGCATCAGCCCTCTCCTATATGTTTATGTCATCTTCACACCTATATGCACATGCTTTACCACTCTGTTTTCTCATACAGTGAGTACTTTCACCATCCCCCACACCCTTTGTCTTTTCTAAAATAAATGTCATTTTTTTCAATACGGTTTCTGACCTAAAGGAGAAACTAGTTGTATTTGCGTGCTTCAGGCCTGCCTGCAGGGCTGTCAGTAGATGCTGGCAGTCAGTGGTTAATCACAGGTAGAGGACTACTGATTACTTTACTGATTACTGAAAATACCAGCCAGCCTTATTTTACACTGTTACACTTTTCGATGGGGACTTAGAAAAAATGTTCTAAACCATCTCCATAGTGAATAATGGGTTTTCACCAACCTCAACCAGGTGAACATTTTATTTCATTGATAAAAAAAAAGGTTGGGAGGGGCTTAATAAATGTCTATCGGGGATATCTATATTTTTGACCTAATTAAAGGTATATCCATATACCTGGAGAAACCTTTTGCAATTTTTCTAAATATCCCACTGAATCTTTACCATTCTCAGAAAAAGCTAATAGTTTTTGTTCACTCTGCACCTTTTAAGTAGAAGTCTTTTAATTTCTGCATTAATCGTAAGTTCTTAATGTGTTAATATTGTATGGGACAGAAAGCCTTCCTAAGTTACCATTGTGTTTAAAGTTATATTGTCATCAAATGATTAACCCACATTTTATGATCTAATTTTATTGAGACCCTAGCTTATATAATGCTCTACGATTTTCTGTTACGTAACAGATCCAGTTCTGACACATTTATGCATTTTCAAAGGTCAGTGGTTTGACTTTCTCTGCTTCAGCTAGCCTTTATCACTCCTAGGGCGAAATTTACTAATGTTTTTTTCACCTTTTTTTTTTTTTTACTTATTTTATTTTTTCCGCCGCAACCAGGCAAATACTTGTATTAGTACAAAAACAAAAAAATGGACAAAAACACCTTAGTAAATTTCACCCCTACTGTTATGCTGAAATCCATTTAGCCCTTTCTAGCCAGCAGTGCTGGGAATGGGAATTAATGGAAAACGTTAAAAAAAAAAAAAAAATTTCTCTATGAATAACTCATGGAAAGACTGGCAACATTTCTGCACTTTTTTAAAATAATGCTTTTCATTAATTTGCATATTCATACATTGTTAAATGATCTGTTCACAATGGAATCAACTTTTGGGGGAGAATTCTATTTGGGGAAAAAATTGTTTTTGAACAGCTGAGTAAATAGGAATAAACAGCGATCTTGTAAAATATAGGCTATTTCTCCTGCATCTACTAGTTGAAAAAGGTGCTCAAGTTTTGTAAATTGTGCCCCTTAGTGTACTAATGCTGGGCACAGTCAGCTGTATACCATTTACAGCTATAGTTCTTTATTTAACTGGTTGGCCAACATGCTATAATGAAGTTCAGTGTGGAGAACCCCTTTAAGAGGGATATGAGTCCTTCAGGGTATCTTCTGGCTTTATTTAATTATACAATTGATTGAAGTATGTTTTGTAAAATTGTACTCAAACATTTTGAAGTAGCACTTTAACATTTTAAGTTAAAGAAAGTGCTTTGCCTGTTTACCTGCCCATTTCTCCAAGTACCGAACTGTTCAGCTGTGCAAGTGGTTCTGCACCACTAATAGTGCTAATATGCTATAGTGTCAATGTGAGTAAACCCAATGCTTTACCATATTACTTACATAGACACTGATGCACTGCTAGTAGTACAATGAAGCAGTGCAGGCCCCCACTTAGGGCGATATTTAATAAGCCCGAAAAGACGTGATTTCCTCTTTTCGGGTTTATCAAATCGTCTCGAGAGATGATCCCACAGGGAGTTTTGGTTTTCGAATTCCGGAATTGGATGCTTCGATGCAAAGGTATAGTAGCCATATGAGAAATGGCTACCTTTCCATCGAAACAACATCCAATTCCGGAATTCGAAAACAAAAATCCCCGCAGGATCTTCTCGCGCGGAAATCTCGCGCGAATAAGCCTGAAGAGACTCGAATCTGAGTCTTTTCGGGCTTATTAAATATCACTCTTAGAGTCAGAATGTTTTAAAATCCATAATGGAGTCATTTTAAGTGAGTTATGGGTTTAACATGCCCAAAAAATTAACTGTTGATTTAACTGCCACTGTCAGAGATGAATAATTGTATCCATTCACAAGGTGCCTGACTAATATAGTTTTATCAGAGAGGTTGTAAGAAGCAACTTTGGCCAGACTCTAGCAGTCAACTGATGTGAGTTTCACTATACTGGCTAGTGCACTTGCATCCATTTTTAATAATGACAGTTGGTTCTGCTTCAGCTATCCGACATAGTGTAAATGGTGTAAAAGAGGCTTTGACCCTCATTGACTAAAGTCCGAATAGTCACGTAAAGCTGTGAATTTGAGTCTATTCTCCACTTCCCCATGTTCGCTTATTGAGCAAAGTCTGTGAAGTAGTGAATACGAGACCAATTCAAGTGACTACGCAAGTCACAAACTTATGGAGTTCTTTGCATGCATGTGCACTGACTTAGGGACAAAGTGACAGAAATAGATAGAATATTCACAGAATACAGTTAGTGGGATAGGATGAGACTGATGTCACTGCCCTTCACTTGTTGAATTTGCCTCACTCCGCATGACCTCGCATCTTACTTCAGTCTGCCTGACTACGCCACATTACGCACCCAACGGCGATCACCGCTGTTCACCTTTTCGGCAAGTGTATTCACCGCTTAGTCAATGCTGGGAAGTGAATTTGTGACTATTTTGGTGATACGACTCGAATTGTAGCAAAGTGAATTCGACAAGTGAATTTGCACTTTAGTCAATGAGGCTCTTTGAGTCTTTACTTACAACATCTGCTTTTGTACACTTGATGAGTGATTTCTGTTTAAAATGCTATTAGATTGTGTTGTTTTTGTACTGAAATATTTTGTATGCATATCTGTGGATTTGCTCAGTGCCTTATCTAGTAAACTGCAATAGACATGTCTCCCTTGTGAAGATGTACTGACAGCATGATGCCAGTGTCTTTCGTGTAGTGATTTATTGACTGGTTAGGTTGGGAGTCTCTGCTGGAAGCTTTGCAATGAAATATGAGCAGACTGGCAGTTCTTAATCCATTGTTTAACTGACAGTACAGTGATATTCTCATTTTAAAGGCTCTTATTCCCAGAATAATTTTCTTTTTAGAAGTATTTTAATGAAATGTATAGGTAGTACTGTATCAACAAGGGGCAAATATCCTTGCTGTAATTATTCTATCTCTACTATACCAATGAAGTCTGACTGCTTGCTATGGGTTAGTATACCTTGGCAAATTTTGTCTACATTGATTAAATTACAATTAAGGGGCATATTTACCATGAGCAAAATATTTTCTTTAGACTTATTTATTTATTTATTCTGCCTATTTTGTTTTCATCTATTTTTTTTTAAGGTTGTGAAAAATGTACCTTAAAAAAATAAAACTCATATTTTCTATTTTGACTGTTTGGCCCAGTTCAGCCTCCTGTTTTCTTTTTTCCCCATTTTTGGTTACGTGGTGTGAACTTTCACCTGCAATTTTGCCATTTTTGCCTATTTCGCAGCACAGTTGTCAAGCAGAAAATAATGGTAACAACCAGATCTGTAGTATTGAACAGTCATGCAATCTTACGTCCAGTGCTGTGGAGTCGGAGTCGGAGTGGGGGCTTTGGCTTACCGACTCCACAGCCCTGACAGGGCTGTGGAGTCAAAGTCGGTGCCCATTTTGGTGGAGTGGGAGTCTGGAGTTAGGGGAAATTGAGGAGTCGGAGTCGGGGCTTTGGCTTACCGACTCCACAGCCCTGCTTACATCAATATTTGTCTTGTCTTTGTTGTTCCACTAGTACTTATTCAGTTACAACAGATATTCAGTTATTCATTCATTCTTAGTTTTTTTTCCGCATGTTCTAAAGTAGTCTTTTAGTATATATCATACAACTTATGCCACACTCGAATTAACATACTATAAAAAGACTGTTGTTCTAAGCCATCCCATCACATGTAGGAATATCCTGCTTCCTCTAAGTTGTTTGGCATTTAACCAATTATATTCTCCACTTATACTGTATATCTCAAATTACCTCAAAATAAAGTGTAATACATCACTTTGGGGATCTTAAAGAAGAACTAAAGTCTCCTAATAATTCACATTTGTTCATTTAGCCTACATGCCAGCAATACAATAAACCCACAATCTTTCCCTTCCAAGCCACCTACTTGATTATTTATCTTCTGCATGCATTATTTCACAAGTATGTGGTAGCCTTTGTAGCATTTCAGCCCCACCCCTGCCAAGAAAGCTGTTGTCCTTGGCACTGAGTGAAAACCAACACTGATTTATTGATATTCAGTTTAATGAACCATGTGACATTCCCCAGCTAGTCAAACACTATGGGGCACATTTATTATGTGTTTTTCAACTAGTAAATGCTATACTTTCAACATATGCATCTTTGCGTAGTAACCCTTTCAAGATTGTTACGTTGTTGCATCCCACTCTATGCAATAAAAGCAAGTTCTTTTGTTATAGAAAGGAGAAAGATACAATGTTCTTAGAGTCCTGGGCTAGAGAAGAGGGAAATGCAAACAGGGGCAGAGTTACAGAAGCTCCTAGTAAAAATAATGAGCAGTACTCTTTGGTTCATCTCTCAACCATAAGTCATACAGGTTCCTTGTTGTGTTATTTTCAATGTATTATGAGGGCTACATAAACAGAAGTCATACTGTCCATGGTTTACTTGGTTGTTCTGGGATAGTCCTATTTTTTGGGGCGCAAAAATTGTTGGGCTTTCCAAAAGATCGTGCTGATTTACCCTATAGTCAGTAGAGACCACACCCATATTTGGCTCAGATGGAAAATATCTCTCTTCTAGCCAGGGGTGTAAGCAGATGGATAAATTCTAACTAAGAAGTATTTTTAATGTTTAAACCTGGAACCAGACATTTGTTATTTCACTTTGCATTAGCTTATGTTCCATGTAGACAAAGCACTTCAGTTCATTGCATTTTTTAGTATCTGATTTTTTGCTCAAAGGGGTGTGGCCTAAGGCTCTATGCATTCTGTTCCTATAACCTCCTGAGATGTAAATCTGGCAATGTATTAAGAATTTATTCATAAAGGGCCATGGGCAAATATGTGCTGGATTTTTGTATCGGAATGTTGTGCAATATTGCAGCAACCACTAGAATGCATAAACACACAGAATATTGTGTTAGGTGTTAAATAGTAGTTTGTTTAGGTAATTGGTTAATTGTTGTGGTTTTAGGTTGTTAATTGTGGTTGTTTTAGGGTTTGGTAATTGGTTAATTAGTGATTTGTGTTTACTTTTAGGTTTGTAATGGTAATTGTTTTAGTGTTATATTATACTGGTTTTTAATGTATTTTACCATTATGTATATATGTTTTTTTGTGTGTGAAAGCATGGACCCATACCCCACTAGTTAGGGGTTGCTGGTCCCACCTTAGGCCCTCCCCCCCCCCCCCATGGTTAAGTAAGGGGTGGGGAGTCTTTGGTAGGGCCATATTAGGTTAGGACCCCCAACCCCATAGTGGTGATGGGAGGGGGTCAGTGATTGACCCAGGGCTGTGAAGTCGGTAAGCCAAAGTCCCGACTCCGACTCCTCAGTTTACCCTAACTCCGACTCCTGACTCTGACTCGCGACTCCAACTCCACCAAAATGGGCACGGACTCTGACTCGGGCTCCACAGCCGTCAGGGCTGTGGAGTCTGTAAGCCAAAGCCCCGACTCCTCAATTTCCCCTAACTCAGACTCCACCAAAATGGGCTCCAACTCCACGACTCTGACTCCACAGCCCTGGATTGACCCCCTTCCTTGCTTCCATACTTTATAAATTTCCTCAAAGTAATGAAGATGTTACTATGTAACAGTATCTTCCCCATGTCAATGGGATTTTTTTTTTTTTTTTTTACTTTTGGCTGTAACTATTCCTTTAAAAGAAAACTAGTAGAAGTTTATGTAAAGTTTATTTAAAGTATATTTTTTTCATCATAAGAAATCAGCGGACCACAGGTGGAGTAATGAATTTAGATTATGAAGAGCCAATATGATGGCTATTTGTTTTTCTTTTTTTTTTTTTTATTGATTAGCCGATCATTTGGTAATGCTTGTTACTATTCTCCTTGGCACACTGAGAATGAAATGAATAGTAGCATTACTGATTTAGCCCCTGAGCAAACTGGATCTTTTATGCAGAAGGATTATATGAAGTTCGAGAAGTTATGCAGGTGAGGCGCAGTGCTAAATCCCTGGCCCCATATTACAGCATTCATAGTCTCCAGTGGAGGAGAAAAGGATTTTACAGTGTAAAACTTTGTTGTTTGTTCTTGCAAAATCTGATTGGCTGGTATGTGTGGCAGTACAAGAAGACAAGTAAATTCCTTCTCCTCTTGCACATTAGTCATTGATGTTTTGAATAAACATTCCTATTGACGTCAGTTACCTCTTGTTGGTAAATATGTTCCTTGTCTGTCAAATTGTATGATGTAGCTTGACTGTATCACGTTACGTTATGAGTTTCTTAAAATACCTCTGGATTTGCATTTTAAAGATTATAGAACAAAAGTCACCAGTCTTCAAAACAATTTTAAAGTGTAAGTAATTCAACAAATTACTTTTATTAATTGAAGTGCGACATAATGCAAAGTTTATTCTGATGATTTAAAAACTAATGTCTATTGGCCCATGATCTTGTTACCATAATTATTCTAGTGGCACGAGCAAGTATTTTGGCAAGGGTAACTAAAATATCCATAGCAAATTGTAAAGAAAAAATAATCAGACATTTAAAGAGACAGCAACACCAAAACAAATAAAATGAGCTTGTACGCTTCTACAACACTTCTAAAATTCCAGTCAAATAATATTTTCACAAATACTGTGTAGGAAAAAATGGCCTTATTATTCAGATAGAAATAAGTAACTTTTTTAACGTTTCTGATCCTTTTGAAACCATGCTCTTTTCTCCAGGCTATATTAAACAGGTAGTTTTGTAGCTGCCAAAATAGGTTACATTGTTTCTATGTATACTAACGAAACTGCTTTGTGTGGACAAATCTGACATGCCTCATAGGAAGCAATGAAATTTGTATTTTATGCAGCTATATGGAACTGCTGCAGGTATTCATAAGTGATGTGTCCTATTGTCATTGAGAAGATGAGAAACAAGTTGTTCTAGCAGCTTACACAAATGAATATCTCTTATGATGCCTGTGTACCTTGCTTAATATGAGAATTTAAACGTCCTTTTACACCAGAAAAATAAAATTGCTATTTGGATTGGTTTGTCAAGAAACTGAGTGCCCCTTTAACTTGTACAAATTTTCTTAAACATATCTTGCAACAGCCATATTATAATTTTAAATAGTATTTGATATCCATGTTTATGTTTTATATATATCACCAAAGAGCTGCCTTAATATAACTTCAAAGAATACCATCATATTACTTTATTAATGGGCAACACAATCCACACTGTGTTGCTTTTTTTGTTACTGAAAATAGATTGTATTTTTTTTTTTTTTTTTTTTACAAACACGTGCTGCAGTAATGAAAACAATGACTTGTGTAAGGCATAATAATTTGTTATAAAAATTCGGAGTCATAGGGGCATATTTACTAAGACATATTTGACTATATTGATTGATTTCACCCCCTTTCTCTGCCAATTTTTGTTTCCCTGTACTTTTCAGTTCCCCTGATTTACAGAGCATGGATAAAAATGTTTCCCCATTGAAATAAATTGTTAACAGGGACACACTTTGCAATGCTTTTCTATGAACGTTCCTTCCATTATAGATCGATAACGATGTCTCTTTTCAGTATGGAAATATTTTGGACTTGGGCAGAATCACAGGACCACCTTCATAGGGAATAATATGTTTATGCCAGCCTGAGGGTGGAGAATTCTTTTGGGTGATAAAATAGTTTTAGAACAGTTAATATAGGCTGTTTCTCCTGCGTTTACTAGTCGAAAAGCCTGTTTGACTTTAGTAAATGTGCCCCATTAAGTGATCAACTACAGTGTTTATTAAGAAGCAGCAGGTAAAACATCCTTTATGCAAACACAAATGTCACTACAGCATTTTCATAAATACTGTAAATATGTTTTTTAATAGCAATAATGCAAAGAGTTTATAGTGTTTTAAGTCACAAGTGATCATATAACTGTAACCATATAAACATTGTGTTCTTCTTAATAATAATAATAATAATAATATTATTATTATTATTATTCATACCTGTTTTAGTGGTATAAGAGTTAAACAATTACAGAGCCTGCTAGTACTCCCTGTGTGAAGCCAGTGTATAATAATACCAGGTGTCTGTGGAATTGCTGTTAAAAGCACAACATGCTGAATTTCCCAGATGGGACTCTATGTGCTCAGCAGTGGAATCTGTCCCCAGTAATTTGCCATATGCATATTGAAACGAAACCAAAGATAACAAGAGGGCAGTTGTCTATTCCCAGAGAGGATCCTCTTTCTGCAATTGGTACAATGATTATGCTTTTGTTCAGATTCTTTCCATATAGGACTCAGAATGCGAGTATGGTTTTTCATATATTTCCACAGTTTAGGCTCTACAGTGCTTAATTTATCCTGCAGAAGTGGAACCTTGTTGCAGTTAATGTAGTTCTTGTAATCAGTGGCTGAGCTGAGTTTAAAAAGAGCGGAGATTGCCCCAATACATCAGGAAGTCAGGCCATAGGGGGCGTGTCTATTGTAGTTGATTGGCAGGTTGAACACAAGATGGCAGCTCCCACAGCTTCAAATTGGGATAAGTTTACAGTGAGTATAAATTAACTATCCTAACGATTTTTTCCCGACAAACGGTTTCATTTATGTTATATAATCACTGACTATGTAAAAAAGTTAAAGTCAGGAGCTGATAGGTCCACTTTAAAGGCTTAATTCACAAAAAGGGAAATTCATCAACAGGGGCTATAATTTACAGAGCTCTAGTAAACCATAGAAGCCAATCAGCATTTTACATTCACTGATATAGGCAAACTAATTAATTAATAAAAGGCTATCTCTGATTGGTTGCTATTATTTACTAGTCCTCTCTTAAGTTTGCCCCTTTTGATGAATAGCCCAGATAGTTACATATTTGTTGCAAGGATACTGTCATGAGAAAAGGCGGCTTAATTTATCGCTATAAATAATGTTGAATGCTATGTAAAGTACTGTAGTTTGTGGGTGAAAAAAACATTATTAATGTTGGATCTGAAAACGTTACTGTCAGTTTTTTATTTTGCTTGTGTTTGGGAGTGTGTTACCTAGTGCTCAAGAGACAGTCGGTGCTATCTTCCTGGTAAAAACACAGCTCCTTGTCTCCCCGCAGAGAATTTAGATAGAGCCTTAAAGGGCAAGTAATTCCAAAGAAATAACATTTTCATTTGAATTAGCAGTTGAATAACAGTTATTCAAACACACCACACAACGATTCATGCTATACAGGCAGTTTGTCAAGTATGAAAAGAACCTGTATAGCCCAAAGCATGCTGTGTTCACAATAAAAAGTTTGTGGCAAGCTCTATCTCAATGCTTCTTTCCCCATAATATTGTAACTGAATATGTTATGATGGTACATTTGAAATGTATGTACTATCAACTGTTTCTAGGATTCATAGTGTACACTATGGGGCATATTTACTAAAGCTGGAAAACTATCGCCATTTTCGCCCCCCCCCTTTTTGTTTTTTCTTGCCACATTTTCCCTCTTTCCTCATCTATGAAATTTGAAAAAAATAAATGTATCTGTAAATATCGATGCAGTGATGAAATTATTACCAAAAACGTGGTAACCAATACGTAGCGCCCAAAAAAATAAACAATTGTGCAGTTCTTATATGTGATGTCCAATATAAAAAGTCCAAAAAGAAAAGTCCAAAAGGAATAAAGAAATGCGCATATACCAATGGAGGGCACACTGTCCTTGTGCCGCGATTCTGAAGATGACTGATCTCACTGAGTGAGGGAGACGTGGCAGCGCATAAAGAATATAAATACTATAAAAAGAAAGAAAAAAAGGGGAATGCCCCTAGTGCATTAACTCAATACACAACGTAATATAAGTACAGTGATAGTGAAGCAATCATAAATATAAGTGGACAAAATACGGTAATATAAAGTGTTCAGTTACAAAACATGTCAGGCCAATAAAACATAAAAAATGGGAATCATGCCCCAAACTTGTGAAAAAAATTAAATGGAAAACGTGATAAAAAGCACTCTTGAATGTGGGGAGCACAGCAAACCCCCTCCGGGGAGAGAACTCACCGGATGAAAGCGCAGAAAGAAGCCCTTATATGTATACTATATGGATCCACAGGTATCTCATCTGAAAATAAAGCTTCAATTAACATTAATGTCAATGGGGCCCTTTAATATGGATAATGATATTGATACCACTGATTGTTATACCAAGGACTTAGAAACGTTTTACAGACCAATCTCCATAGGGAATAATGGATTTTCGCCACCCTCAACATGGTGAAATGTTGTATCAGTGTAAAAAAAAAAAAAAAAAAAAAAAAAAAGTTAGAAAAGGCTTAGTAAATTGCGATAGTGGCGAAAAACAGGCAAATACTGTTTTGCACATTTTATATATGCCCCTTTTGCATACATAATCAAATTTTCCTATGGGCCTCTTTGTATTATGCATGTAACCAGAATAAATTACTTTAGGGTATGTATTTATTAAAGGACAAAATGCTTGTTTCCTGTTTTTCAAATTTTCAAATTATGTCAGAAAAATATATATTCAATAGAAAAGGTTTTTTTGTTTTTTTTTTACTGCATTTAATATTTTTTTACACACAATTTCAATGGGATTTCAATGTTCACCCTTATGAAATAACAGATCAGTTTTTACTATAATAGTATTAAAAAATGTTTCCATTTTTGTTAAAACCACTAGTTTGTAGGTTTCTACAAGCTCAGCCCTGTAGAGTGAGCATGCAAAAGCAGCATTTAATGAGGTCTAACCTGACATAGCTTCCTCTCGTAAAAAAATTACCATATGGGGCGAAACAAGGACAAGTTATAGTCATCATTTATTAACAAACCTGAATACAAATTTGTTTCATTTTACCAAAGCAAAGGAAACTATTTACATATCTTTTGTGGGGTTCAGGCAGAAAACACTAGAAATTCCTTTTGCAATAGCTAGTGACTTCATTAGGTATCTGATCTTATAATAACCCTTTACCTCGGATGAACTGTGGTTTCCCAGTGACATAACGAATTCATTAAGCGGTTTCAGTTTGAAAACAAATGTTGTACAAGCTTTTGAAAAAAAAAAAGGGAGGTGTAGAAATATGAAAATGTGCCTAGTAAATGTCAGATGACGTGAATATGGCAACACTTTCCTTCAGATGACAAGTTGTTTTTTTTCTGTTGATTGTTATTAGGATTATAGGCTAAAAGACAAGCTGTAATCGATGCACAATTGTACAACAATAACTGAAGTTGTTTAATTGTCCTTTTATCCTTTGTAAGAACTTGGAATGCTGGTATGTAATGTTGAGATTTGGATTGATCTAATCCTTACTGAGAGCCAACAGTAGTGCTTTCTTATACAGAGCGCTGTACCAGAGCTGCAGAACATAGGGACCTATTTCCTTGTCAGTCCATGGGGCATATTTATTAAGGAATGAAGCGCATCTTTTTTTTTTTTTTTTCTCTCTCTTTTCAATTTGTTTTCATTTTATTTACTTGGGTATTAACATAGGATAAAACATTTATGATAAATTTCAACACATTTTAAATCCAGTTTTAGGAGGATTTAGCAATTAACACCCCAGAACTGTTCTTATGCTATGTGCTATGGATTATACTATGTTTGGAGAGATGAACAGTTTTCAGAAAATTTTATTTGAAAAAAAAAAAATACATTGTGTGAAATGTTGTATGGTGATGAAATTGTCATAGTGTGCCACAGAAAGAAAATAACCAGGACAAAATGTTTTTTGATTCATTTTACCCCTTAGTAAATATGTCTCTGTGTATTCAAAACTTGCGGTCATCATAAGAAGGGTCATTGCACATGTTTGAAGTAGCTGGTCAGTAATATATACAGCCACAGGATCAACCTCCGTACACAAGTTTGGTTGTACTTCCAATTTGTTCTGTCTTTGTAGTAATGTTATTAGCAAGTTAAAAGCATAAAGGATAAAATTATGGGAAGGAAGGAAGAATAATTTATTAAAATGTAAAACATTCAGCTGGAAAAGAGATCACTATAAAGATGCATTTACATATCATTGACGTCTTGCTAAGTATCAGATAAAGCCATGCTAATCTCAGTAGTCTGTGATATGATCTGCTTCTGCAACTACAGGACTTTTATGACAGATTATAGAATATCTAATCAAAGCTTCAGTGAAGTATTGTCCTTTCACGTGGAGCACATAGAAGATTTACTGCAAATAGAAGGCATCTGAGAGTTAGGGTAATGCAGCCCAATTAGATTTTTCTATTCATGGGAATTTTTGCATTATGAGGTGATAAGAGAATAGTCAAGGGGATAACATGTAGGAATTGCTGTGTTTATAGGATCAGACCTCTGCGTCCATAACCTGATGTTGTGAGCTACTGCAAATTTCCATGCTGTGTAATATTTTACTACCAGCATTTATTTTGCAGCAGGTTGCTGGAGCAGAAAGCAACACTGCACACCATCCTTCTGTGGATTAGGTCATGTTTCTAGCAAACGTTCCATCTGCAGAAGATTAGAAATGAGGCTGCATGTAATAAACGGTATATCATTTCCTAATCTTGGACGAGATACAGAAAAGATAAAGGTTAACTTCAGGAAGAGAAACATGAGGGAAGTGTTAAAATTCAGTTTAGATGTACCATAGACTGTGAAGGATCAAAGTGATGAAATAAAACAAACACACTTGGTTTAGGAGTTATGAGATACTAGGGAGTTAATGGAGAGAGTATACTTTTAAGATGTGTGAAATAACAAAGTAGAACAGAACAGGTTTCTCTATTTAATGACTGCACCCCATTTTAATATTTACATCTATACATCTTTACATTTTGGCCTACCTCTAGGAGGCTGAAGGCATCATTATTTTTAACCTAAACCCATTGAGAGGGAAATGCCTGTTAGAAGGAAGATTATGTGCTATATCCACATGTTGTGGGGCTGAATCCTGTGGAAATAGTTGTCATGCTATAAAAGTGTGTTGAGCTGAGGATGGAAGCATACAAATCTGTCTGGGTGCAGTGTTACTTTCCTGGTTCTCCCAATGCACAGCTTTGGTTGTGCTAGAGAAGTGATGAATGATATCACAAATCTCACCATGGCTCCTCAGTGACTAACACTTTACATATTCCTTTGACGTGCCAGTAATTGTAGCCTCTTCATTGCACGTGGCTGCATTCTTTCTTAAGTCAGCACATAATTACCTGCAGCCAAAGTGCTTTTTATTCACTTTGGCACACTAGGGACTTGCCTGTTTGCTTAATGTAATTCTGTGTTGTTTCATTTACACCCCCCACCCAAAAAATAAGTCTTCAGTATGGTTTCACCCTTGTACACATTTTTTTTTTCAGCTTTTGTTCTGTTATTTGTGCATCTGAAAAGTCATGCTAAATGCACCAAGTAAGTAAGAGTGAGGCTGCGCAGCTGGATCAGTTTTCAGCAGGTAAAACCCATTTATTGCATGAGGTGTGCAAAATATAAGGTTTTGGGGTGGCATCCAGCCGTCTCCTTTTATCAGATGTGTGATTTCTGTTCTATGTGCAGCTAGCCAGAGTCCTGGCTCTTCAATGGATCTCATTTCTCACTCTGTTCTCTACACACATTCATGCCCTTGTCAAGACCAATAAAGCAACCAAAATGTTTATTTTAAAATGGAGCCCCTTTAAAAACCTATACAGTGGCCACTTACCAGCTGCAGCACTGAGGGGGTTATTGACTAAAGTCCAAATTGTCACGTAAAGGTGTGAATTCGCCAGCACACTACTCAGTAGACGGCTACTGTTGCAGTCACGACTTCATTATGGAAATACTGTCGCGGATTTGCTATTTGAATCCGCTGTTTGAGAATTCGACAGTCGTATTCTCACTTTAGTCAATAACCCCCTAAATCCTTAGTTTGCCAAGCATTGGGCAAAATTTTTCAGATGCACAGAATTGGAACACATGCAGAGCACTACAGAAATGCTCATGTGTGCATCCCCTTAAATTCAGTGCTTACCCACAAATAACAAACCAATGATTAATAAAGTTTAACATTGAAGGGTCAGCCATACCGCAGTCGGTAGTTTGAGTCTTGTTAACCTTGGCTGGACAGTCTGTGGTAGTATGAAAGCCATGTTTACTTTGCAAATAGTTCTCATTTTTTATGTGTATTTCAAACTCCATGTTTATTTACTCACCCTCATTTTTATCTACGTTCATCAGCAATTACATAAAGCCTATGCTGTTATATAGCCAGGTTGCTGGCTCAAACATTAACTCCATGGTTACCTAAGGCCTGCTCAGTGTTGCCTTAGCAACAATTCTGAAAAGACTTTTGTGATCATGCTAATTGTTTCTGTTTATAAACAGCAGATAAACCCCATAAAGGATTTTTTTTTTTTTTTTTTTTAAATAAAACAGACTTTCATAAAGTTTCTTGTACAAAATGGTTAATCTTGGGGCTTGTGCAAATCTTTTGCACTGCATAAGCGATTGTCTCTTGGGGTAGATATTTAGGAGTAGGAGTTGAAGATAAAGGAAAAAAATTACACAAGCACCATTTGAAAACTATGCCAGCAAAATTGTTTAAAAATTGTATCTAAACCCCCTTGCTTGTGTCGTATTATAGCATTGTAATGATAAAAAATGATAGATTATAGATTTTAATTTTATAATTGTATTCATGTAAAAAGATCTCTAATCTTTTTGGCAAATCAGTGCCAAAAATGTTAATTCTTTAACAAGCAAACAGCGGTCACTTACTGCACTGTGCATGCTAGTGCAAGTTAAAAACTTTAGAGTCCGTTATTATGGGCTTGTTTGCTTCCAAACTGCTGTGTAATGGGACGGTTTCTGGGTAAATCTACACCGGGAGTTTATTTTTGAACATGCCAAGTCAAATGACCTGCACTGCGATTTCCCCAGAATCTTTTTCTAGTTGTAGTCTTGAGCCCCTCGGGTGGTATCATACTAGCATTTGCTAACTGCACCATTTGTTTGCAGTAGGTATTGCTACACATTACCAGTGATGAAGGCATCGCATTAGTAATTAATACTAATGTGGACTTAATTTACACACCTCTGATTTTGTCCATAAGATCAGTGGCATACAAGGCATTAACCTGCAATAGTTCCCTTTGACTTACTTGTTCCAACTGTAGTACCAAGTTAAAATGTGACTGCAGAGGTATAACCTTTGTTGTAATGCAATTAGTCCCATTACTGCAAAAACTGTGTAATGTACAAAGGAACTATGCAACTGCAAAGTAAAAGATTAGTTAGCAGTTTTGTCATAGGTCTGAGTGCAGTGCAAATAAATGCATTGTGATAATATCCGTTTTGTAAGAGGCCCAAGGATAACTAAGTTTAACCTCTGTACAGGTTGGAAAACAATTGAATTTTCAGTCATCTTGGCTGTAGATACAGGCATCAATAAAGGTATTTAGCAGAAGAGCACTAGGGGGATAAATGCGCACGCGTACCAACCTGGAGGGTAGAGAGTTTGCAGTCCTAAATTTAATAGAACCATCTTTCTAACTGCCAACTTCTTTCCCTTAGCCCAGTATCCGATTTCTTGTCTATGCAATGTGCAATCAGGCAGTTCTAAGTCTGAATGGACTTTTATATAATAAGGTTACCTGTGCAAAGCTAAAGGTATTATTATATATGGTCACAGGTAATGCTGTGATTATTGGACTATGAGGAAGTAGCATGATGGTAATATAATTGCATTTGCCATGGCTGCATAATAGCACATGGATTATGTTCTACAGGATACAAAAGACTAACGTTAGGTTCCTGGATGCAAATTGCATGAACTTTCAACATGATTACTGTATGAGAGACTTTTCTACACTAATATTATCAATCTACATTGCTGGCGTAATGATTCAAGCAGCATAGGGCCTATTAGGATCAGTATTTCCATAACTGGTATATTTGTTCTTTCTTACGTAAATCATTTTTCATAAAATAATTTGGGATACCTGAGTGATTTTACAGAGTGCTGTTTTCTGAGGTTTCTTTGACTGTATTTGCTTCTTTAATGCCTAAGTGGAATGTTCTACCGGGTAGCACCACCTATACTTGGGTTCTAGATATCCTTTAAATGCAAAATTAACACTGTAACCACCATATAGAGCTTTAATCCTGTGAGTACCTTCTTCATTACTTTCGTGTGTGTGTGTGTGTGTATGTATGTATGTATGTATATGTGTGTGTGTGTGTATGTATATGTATGTATGTATGTATGTATGTATATATATATA
>JAKJJM010002489.1:0-15183 GCA_021901965.1 Pipa carvalhoi
TGTAAAAGTCTCTGTGACATCCCATTTTTTTTCATATTAATAATAGTGACTTCAATAAAAAAAAGGGTAGTTAGAAATTCGAAATTAGCAATAACCAATCAGAAATGGACAGTAGATTGAGAATCCAGCTTTATAATGTAATGTAAAGCAGCATTTGGGGTTCTTTTGTTAAGTTCTATCAGTTCTATCTTGGTAATTTTGGAGGGGGGGGCAGATTTTGTGACATACTTATTTTAGGGGGGTTGAAAAAGTTGTGACACTTTGTGACGGCGGGGGGTGTCAAAAAAACATGAAAAAAGTGACATCCTTTATGGACAGCCCCTAAAGAACATTCAGCATAATCATTTACAACAGTCTTGTAAGACATAGCAACCAATCAACGGCTAGCGTTCAACGGTGTAGGGAAAATAGAATAATGAAAGCCAACCTCTGATTGGTCGTAGTTAATCACTGCAGTTGATGAATTCCCCTGACTGGATGTGAATAACAGTAAGGGGTAATATTTCATTGCTCAGACAATATATCCAGGCACCTGATAATAATGGGCATTGTGGAGTACTGTATTAGCAAGCACCTGGTGATAGGAGATTAAGCACTGCAACACAGGCTTTAAAAGTAATTTTGTGCAATCAGCTCTAGACATTGCACCCAGAGATAACATTTTCTTTTCCACTGACTGTTTTTTTTTTCAGCAACTTAAAATGACAGGTTACTGACAGAGCAGTTTACAAGAGATCCAGTGAATGGAAAACTGCTGCATATGCCAAAAACAATACTTTATTACTGGGGAAGGGAGGGTATTCACTGTACACAGCAAATCATTATTTGTTGAATGAATGCAGGGAGGAGTTATTACAGGAATTAATGCCAAATGACAGGTAATAATTTACATGAATTGTGGGTAATGCAAGCAATACATTAGAGTCCGATTTTAAAAAAATCTAGACATAAGCTTTTAAGTGAGTAAATGCAGAAACAATTTCTAACCAAAGTGATGGGATATTTTTTTCTTTTTCTGCAATTAATTTAAATTATTGCAATGGGTG
Source organism: Pipa carvalhoi (assembly GCA_021901965.1). NCBI lineage: Eukaryota > Metazoa > Chordata > Amphibia > Anura > Pipidae > Pipa > Pipa carvalhoi. Next base: position 1,047 of record JAKJJM010002489.1, read on the forward strand.
TTTTATTTGTAGCAGGCAGCCATAAATCTGCCTCATTTCACTTCTCCTGCTCCTTAAAAAATGGCCCTCTATATATCTAAATTCATGTCTGTGCTATAACGCTAATGAAGAAATTAAAACGTTTAGTTAAAATTGTATTCATGTTATAAAAAGGTTTGTCAAATGTGCTTTCTTGGAGCTGTTTACAGTATCATTTATATGCTCTGAATTATAGGTGGGCATTACAGTGGTTTGGTGATTAACTCTGCTACCATGCAGCAGTGAGGATCTGGGTTCACTTCCACCCTGAACTTCATCTGCATGGAGTTAGTATGTTCTCCCCACACCTGTGTGGGTTTCCTCCCACAATCCAAAAACATACATCTGTGTGTGACTGAAACTAGATTGTAAGCTCCATGGGGTAGTGAATGATGAATCTCTATAAAGCACTGTGTAATATTTCAGCACTATATAAATGCAAAACAATATCAGAAAAATATAGCTTCTGTGCATGTTCTTTTTAGTTAAGACTGTTAATAACTTTATTGAATTGTAGCTCCAGAAGTACTATATTTCATGCCAAGACTAGTTGGCACAGTGATAGGCATATTTGATGCCTTTTTACTCTCAGAGGAAAGCCCTTGCTTTTTAAAGAGTACGATGAAAACAGAAATGGTTTATGAACTTACAGCAATCCTTACTTTGAATTACAGCAGAGGCGTGTGTATACAGGCAATGTGCTGCAGAAATAGCCAGCCATGGGAACCCATCTGTTGCATAATAATAACATTAACACTTGTAGTCATGTTTCCTCGCTATCCTGCAAATTTTGGGATAGATCCCACCCATTTACTCTGCCCAAGGCTTACCCTGTTGCTCTCTCCTAATCTAAGAAAAAGAAAACTGTAGAGTTGCTAAGAATTAAAGGAATAATCTAATACATGTCATTGGTGAATGCCTTCCTGTACAGCAGCCTATTTTCCAAGATCACCTTGAATATCCTTGCTGCAGCTCTCCTTTTCTTATAACACTTACAATGTCTCCTATGCTTTATCACTGGTGAAGGTATGAGAAGATGAAGAAGGTAATCTCAAACATATTTGCAATAAATCAAAAATTTCAAGTGCCAAAACTAACATGTTAATCTCTGCACTTTTGTTTGATGCCAGAATAAATGTGTGTGAGTTTAAGGGCCTTATTGACTAAAGGCCGAATTGTCACATATAGCTCTGAATTCACATTTGATCACCACTTCCCCATGTTCATTTATTGATCAAACTCTGCAATGTGGCGAATATGCGTCTAATTCAGGCTACTACTACAGTCGCGATCTCATTTTGTGTGCGCATGCACAGGTACTTAGACTACTGACAAAGTGGCAGAGTCTGTCGCAGTCACGATTTTTGACAAGGCGTGGTGCTCCCAATTCATCTGCTTGACTTTGCCACATCAGAGTGGTGATTGGGGAGGTTGATGGTAAGGCTCCGGTGTGGCGTAAGGAGACTATTCATTCAAAAGTAACAATGGCGACTGCGACTAAATTAGTCTACTACTGAGTATGAACTAGGGACAAGGTAACATAGAAATAGATGTATTATTCACTGATATACAGTTAGGGATATGGTGAGGGTGACGTCACTGCACTTCACTGGGGTAAATCACAGATATTTGTATGACTTTGCATCCTACTTCTATTTGAGTGACTTCACCAAATTATGTATGTGACTGCATCTGTAGAAGTATGCCTGTTCGACAAATCTAACCTCAGCTTCATCAATAAGAAGTGAATTTGTGATTATTTTAGCGAGGCGAGGCGAATCAAATTGTAGTGAGGTGAATTTGAGAGATGAATTCATCCTTTAGTCAATGAGGCCCTCAGTCTTCTTTAAGGGCAATGGCAGACAATGGGACATATTTATTAAAGAGTGAATTTGTATGGCAAAATGAATTTATAATAAATTGAATCAATTCGCCTCTAGTGTAGTGAAGTCAATTGTGCATATTCACTGCTTAGTGAATTGTCATTTGCGATGAAGCAAACAATCTGAGCATAGACAACTGAATAGTAATAGGAAAATAGTTAAATTACAACAATTGTTCTTTACATTTATTTCAAAGGCAGATAATTTGTAGCTTATGCTGAAACTTGGTTGCCACATTTTCTAAACCATTTGAGTAAAATGTCACCAGAATATTAACAGAAACCATACAAGAACCCCCCAATTCTTCACTTTCATTTGGTGAAGTCAAATCCACGTGTATTCACACCAGAATGCCTTGGAGAATTGTCATTTGAACACATTATGGGGGATAGATAGAAAAGTTGGTAAAATCACGTTAACTAGCACTAAAATATTGATACCGCCAATATTTATATTGATAAAGCCCTTTAAGATCTTTTTTTATTGATGAAAAGTGACCACCAAGTTGAGTGTGGTGCAAACCTATTATTTCATATGGAGATGGTCGTGCAACAAAGGGGGTTATTCTCTAAAGTGAGAATTTGACTGTCGAATTGTCAAACAGCGAATTTCCATAGCAAATCTGTGACTGCGACAATTCTCCCAATATAAAGTTGTGACGTGACAATTTTCAAAGTTACGACTTTGAAAACATTTCCTTTGTAAAGTCACGACTGCAACAATATTCTCATAATAAAGTTGCGATTGCGGCAGTAGCAGTCTATTGTGACTGTCTTTAGCTGGTGAATTCACACCTTTACATGACAATTCGGACTCTATAGAGTAACCCCCAAAGTCAGTTTCCCTGTCAAAAAAGATCGGCAATATCAATTGAGAAGGGGATGGAAATACATTGAAAGCACTGCAAACTGTGTTGGATTTAACACATCGATATTTTACATAATTGATTTATTTCGATATCTATAAAATATGTATATAAATCAGTCAAAGCAAAAAGTGTAACAAACACAAAATAGTGGCAAAATCTTGCAAATAGCTGCAAAATGAATGAAACAGGTTGAAATGACCTTTATAAATTTGAATACTAAAATTGTTCTTGGATTAACCACGAATAAATGTGACGTTGTGCGTAAGTAGTTGGTGTATTTTCTGTGCTGGAATTCACATCACAGAATATATTGAACTTTGGCATATATATAAAGCGACCTATTGTTGTGCACTCACCGTGACTGCAGGACAACTTGCACTTTGATAAATATGCCTTGTTGTGTTTTGACAAAGGTGGCAAAATGTGTATCAAAATTCATAGAAATAAAGCAGAAAAACTGCAGCTAGTTGTCTTCCTGCCATTTTTACAGATGCATTTTACTGCAACAACGCACCTCCAAACTAGTTTCATGTGGTCAAACATATCAGTAAAAAAATGGCATTTTGCTGTGGTTGTCCAATGAAAACAATCAAAAGTGATTTCTCTGCATTTTCTGTAAGAATTGATGCCAGCTTCAAAATGCATAGTATGCGGCTACCCTCAGGGAAGCAACATTCTTACTTCTTCTGTTAACCACTACATATTCTCTCTTTATCAGCTTTCTTAAAGGGGATTTGTCTGTACATAGAAACATCCAAAAAATTGTAGAGACAGTTTTAAATGTTGCTAAATGAAGTATTTTGCCAAAATAGCATTTTTCTTACAGTGTTTGTAATATTTAATGTTTTCAAACTGAGTTTTTCCTTTTTTTCATAACGAAATAACTCATTCTTGCTGTCAGCCTGGTAAAATATATAAGCTAGTGATTGAAGAGCTAACTGCATTCTAGTTAGTGACTCATATTTCTTTCTGGGATTGACAGCAAGACTAATTGTGTGTCAAGATGGAATAAACTATGATTTTCAAAAGAAAAAAAATATCAACAATAAAGACTACGGGGGACATTTAGAAAAATCAAAAAAGTTTTTTCCTGGTATATCGATATCAATATACCTTTAATTAGGTCCAAAATATCAATTTTGCAAATATCGATATTCATTAAGCCCCTTCTGAACTTTTTATCATGAAAAGTGTACGCCTGGTTGAGGGTGACAAAAACACATTATTCCCTGTAGAGATGATTCAGTCATTTTCTTTAAGTCCTGTCAGAAAAATCAGCAATATTCATATTGAAAAAGAGCTCCATTGACAGTAATATAAAGTGTAATGGAATTAACGCACTGATATTTATCGATATCAATAAATTTTATTTGCTATTACTTAAATTAAGAGAAATCGAAAATGTGATGGCAATGAAAAGACTATGATAACATGGCAAAAAACGGCGAAACGCATCGAATTGGTTGAAATGACCTTAGTAAATATCCCCCTATTTGTTTAAATAATCTTTTTTACAACATATATCTTGTTATGCATCAATATTTTCCTTTTTAGAAATGAAAATAGAACCAGGGGACCTAATAGAACCAGATGACCTCATAACCATGTGATTTCTCGATTGTGAATTACACAAAGCAAAAACTGACTGTGGTCAGGCATTACTTTTTGTAGGGCTGAAATAAACTGCCAGTGTTGTAAAACTGAAAAAATATTTTATCCTTATAGGGAACCAAGTTCAGCTTATTATGTGCACAAAATATTCCTATGGATAAGCTCCCAGGTAGTGAATTTTGTGTGAATTGATTCTGTATTTTATTTTTTAATTTGCCTTGGCTTTTATGAAAACGATTGCTACAAAATTTTGATTAACACCTTAGGGACTAAAAACCAGCATCACTTTCTAACAAAACAGTAGTTTGTTTTTGGATGAGTGAACATTTATTCGCTGAAAAAAAAAAATGTAGAGCATATTTTATTCCTTAATGTGCATGTTTCATGTTCAGGGAAAATGAGTAATACTATCTAAAGTGTATTTCTTTATTCAATGCTGTGACTTTGTATTTCCACTATTCCAGGGACACAGTGCCCCCTACTGAATTTTTAAAATATTACACTTCAACAATTTCATGTAAACTTATCTCTTATCGATTCCTGTACAAGGTAACTCTGAAGTTTGTAACTTTGCATTCAGTATCCTACCTGCCACTTATTGTTATTACCACCCACACCAAAATAAATTTGGATTCAGATTGAGTAGTTCAATTAAGAATTTAGGTCAATGTTTGAAAAAAGTTTTTCTTTTAAATTAAAGTCTATGGGTATTATTTAACCTTATCAAAGAAATTAGAATAAAAACTTAGCAAGGGAAAATAGAATAGCAACTATCACTTATTTCAGAAAGGACATACATGCATATAGATAAGGTTCTGTGGTGGTGAAATATTGACAATATATTGATATTGTTTTTGACAATTCTTTTTCGCCGAAAAGTATTCATCTGATTTAGGCTGGTTAAGACCATTATTACCTATGGAATAGGTCTTGTCATTTTGGTCAATATTTCCAATGGAAGAGAAATCGCACTGAAAACAATGCAAACTGTGTCAATTTTGATGAATCAATATTTATGTCTATTATTACCAATATGAATTATTTTTATTGTTTCTTTATAAATCAGTGGAATCAAAATGTTTAGCAAAGAAGAAAAAGCAGAGAAAAACACTGAAAGAAATCAAATCTATTTGCCTGTAAATGTGGCACTCTGGGTATCTATCGTGCACTGCATGCAAGTGTGAATTTGCCAAGGAGCTCTGAATTTGTGGATTTGAATTTCCAAGTGGAAATGGTAAATGGGTGGGTTATGGCAGGGTTCCTGTGACTATTGTGGTGACTTTGTGCACAAAGGCTTAGAAAATATGTCAACAAAGTGAAGTAGCGAATATAAACTAGGAATTGTCCACCACTGTTTACCACTGAAATTAATGTAAAAAACAACTAACGACCATTGTAGTCTGTTTAAAACCATGCTCATGATAATACAGGTGGTATTGTGCTTTACTGTATTAATAAATGCATATTGCTAGTATGTTGTCTATGTGAAAATGACTTTACTTTGCAAAATACACCTATTTAGGTTGCATTCGTCACTATTCGCGAGACTACACACATAGGGCAAAATTTAATAAGGTCGGAAAGACCGCTAACAGCCTTTCCGATTCTCGCATGAGATTCTCGTGCTAGTTATTTGATCAAGTTTTTCTATCAAGTTTTTCAGTGGAAAGGTAGCCTACCTTTCCATTGAAAAACTTGATAGAAAAACTCAATCAAATAACTTGCGCGAGAATTTCGCGCGAGAATCGGTAAGGCTGTTAGCTGTCTTTCCGACCTTATTAAATTTCGCCCAGAAAGTACTGTGCACAATGTGTGTTGCAGCAGGGGCTGTGATGAGTCCCAATACCCCAGGGTGCACAGCCGCGACCACTGCGTCTCCCTTTTGCAGTCCCCTGCTGCTGGGTGATAGGGCCTTGGTGCCATTCCTACACTGGTGTGTATTGTTAATGGAGCGATCTTTTTAAAAAAGCAGCTTTGCTCCTGAGCACCAAAGGGGTGAAGGGTCCATAAGTGCACCTGACAGAACACACTACATTACTATAATAAAAAAAAATGTTGTTTTTAGGAAGAAGGTTTCTTTAATATAGTGATACAGACAACATTTCAAAGAAATGTGGGGGTTTAATATTAGAATGACAAATGTTTTCCCATCATGCATTCTGCTACATTTTCCCATCCTTAAAACGTTAACAGGTTTTTTTTTTCAGCACCAAATTTCTTTGTCATGTAAACAATGCATATATGTCTATGATTTGGGTATATGCTTTCTTTTTTTGGAACAGTTAAATGTATTTTTCAGCACATGTGAAGTAAATATGCCTCAAAATGGTGCTTTGTAGTGTATAATCAATTTATTTCCATGGAACAAGAGCAGGATGAAAACTTTCCAAATGTGAATGTTCCAGATTTCTGGGGAAAAAAGAGTAAAAGATAATGACACAGTCTCTGTGCTTGTTGCAACTAGTCATTTAATGGTTCCCATTTGACCTCCTAGAGGTTTCTGAATGTGAACCCGACACTAAATATCAGCTTTGTAATGCTCAGACCATACACCTTTTTACTGATTTTGGATCACTGAGGAATAGTTTTAGTTCTATGGTCCAATGTCTAATGTCTGGGGACTTTGTTGTGTAGCTTTTAGCAGAAACAACTACTCTTCATCCAGTATCTAAATCATTGTATCATATCATTGATTGTCACTCCTTCATTTTGGTCAATAAATACTCCTAGCTTGTTGATAACAGTCTATAGATAATAGTTAGATTTTTAAGATCTACTTCCTGTATGATTCTGTATATATGTGTGCTTCATAACATTACCTATACATGTAAACATCACAAAATACACTCATATAAATGCAGATTTCATGTTTACCAGTGTCTCTCTATAATACTATAATCTACGTTTTTTACATATAAAATGAATTCATCTGTACTCTCTGGGATTTGTTTTCAGATTGCTCTTTGCTTTTATCTTCTACTTTACCTCTCAGCAGTCATGCCACATGTGCCAGCGTTATGGTAATGAGCAAATGTGACACATGAGCCTGCATCTGATTAGAATATTGAAGACAGGAAAAACCAATGCAATTCAATCTGACTGAACTGTGTCAAATCCCACCGTTGCCATTTAGAATGAAACCAGAGATGGATGATGGTATCACTGAGCTGTTAAATCCATCCATGTGTTCTGGAGTCACAATCAACGTCAACAGGAACATGCTGAACACTTCAACATAGCCTTCCTTCATTTAAAAAACAAAGCTTATTTCTGCTCCCATTTGTAGTGACGTGCTGACAGTTTCCATGCTGCAAATTGATAAGAATGAGGAATAAAATGTCTCAAGGACACCGTGGGAGCAAAATGTCATAGAGCCTCTTCAGAGTCATTTCAGTTGTCGAAATTTGTAGTTTTTGATATAACTCAATCAGCAGCAGTGGAGAGATGGAAGGATAATGCATATATAGATGAATATATGAATATGAATGTAAATAATATGGTGTACATAATAAGGCACTTTCTATCTTCTACATACTGTGAATATGCTCTATTCTGCTTCTGTATATATATATATATATATATATATATATTTATATATATTTACCAAAGTCAAAAAGTAGAAGCAGCTGAGTAAACAATATTTTATTTTTTATTATGCTGGTACACCTATTTAACAAATAATTTATTGCCACATCAAAAGCTATTTATAATGCCCAATAAAACCAATTTTATTGACAAAAAGTGCTTGCTTGATTTGCTTGATAAGTGCAGTGACCAAATAACAGTGAAACAAATGAAAACATATCAAGTAAGTTCCCCCTATATGTGTTATTTTGTTCGTATACATACATGCCCACACATACATAAAACACACACATATATATATATTTTTATTTTTTTTTAATTGTTATTTGTTTTTAAGATCAATTCTCACCACTACATATGAACTGCAAGGGGATAGTCTGTTCATACTAATCTACCAATATCTTTGTGTCAGTGTAATACTGATTTAACACTGGCGAAAACCAAAAAATAAAATGCTTCTTGGATTTTCTAAAACATTCTCCACAGCCTTTCCCAATACTAAACCTCTTACATTTCTGAAACTTGCTACCTGCAACATTCAGTTGTAGTTATTCAACTATGACATGTGCAGACAGACTACAAATCCCATGGCAACAAGAGAAGCATTCACACCTGGGAGTAGTACAGTGGCAGTTAGACAAAAATAAGTTGAAGACCTCTGATGACAGAGGTAGCTGCATGTTTGTTTCACTTTATATGTATAATTTAACTTTTAAGGAATTACATATGTATTGATCATGCATGCACAGTGAATAGAGGGCACTTCATGGTAACATTTCAACAGATCTTCCCTTCTACATAAGAGTTTGTGTTTCAACATCCATTTATGGTGTACACGGGCTCCAACTCACCATAGGGAAAGGCAGTCCTGTGTGGTGGGTGGGGGGTGGTTGTTCCATCTCTAATCCCAATTATGTTAGAGGAAGTACATAGGAAATATACCCACCACAAGCAGTAACACATCTCAACATTCCTACCAATGACAAGAACATATCACATCTTCTTATATATCAGCTTCAATATTCAGAGAATAATGCAATAAATACGGGAAAGAATCTGGGCTCAGTGCAATAGCTGTAAACTGTAAATGGTTGTACCAGTCTGACTAAAAATCAGCTGTTTGTCTCCTATATCTAGCCCTGGAAAAGCTCATATGGATGGATTTTATAACCATTGTTTGTTAAATAAACTACACACGTGTCCTTTACTGGGTGTGAGAAAAAAGAACATCAAAAGTGAAAAATAGTGGTGATGACCAAAGCTAAGGATGTAACACCTGCTGAATATGATTTGGTTCTTGTTTAAGTACATTATTAAAACTGAAATTTACAATTAACAGATTAACTAGCAAATATCACTTGAATTTGAACAGCAGAGATAGCTAGCTAGTAGTCCTTAAAGACAGTTAACCTCCAAATATTTTGAAGAATGAATATGTAATATATTTGTATTGTCTAGTGACTTACCCAACTAATTTATATATATAGCTAAATATAGAACCATTTACTGCAGACTTATGGGTCGAAATTTATTAATCTTGGAAAGATCGCTATTGGTCTTTCCGAGATTCTCGCGGGATATGATCTTGCGAGATCATCCCGCTGGAATTTTGATTTCCCTATTCTGCAATCAGGTCTTTCGACCGAAACTTTAGTAGCCATAGAAGTTATGGCTACCTTTCGGTCGAAAGACTCGATGGCGGAATATGGAAAGTGAAATACCCACGGGATGATCTTACGAGATCATCTCCCGCAAGAATCTCACGAGATTAAGTCCAAATAGACTTGAAACCGAGTATTTGAGTCTTTTCAGGCTTAATAAATTTTGCCCATGGAGTCCTGTGCAAGTTGAACATTGGATATAGAGTAATAATACATAATATCCTTTACGGTTCCATACAGTCACTCCTTTTCCATTGCCTGTCAAGATTAGCCCTTACTTGCACATCTGTTCTACACTTGAAGTAATTTTGTATTGTTTTTAGCATCTAACAACATGATTTCTGATTGGATGACAAGCTTTAGGTTAAAAAAATGATCCATTAAGCACACTACATTTTTGTGTACTGGAGAGCTGGAAACAGAAAAAATACATGCAGAGCTAGGGTTAATATGAAGTATTAGGGCCAAGCTGTGAGCCAAGGATGAAAAGATAATTTATTATGCAGAAAAACGTATCCTTCTATTTGTCTGTGACTTCAGGGAGGTGAAATTTAAGCATGCTGGCTAGAACTTATTTTTTAGCTCAGTAACTCTCCCACATATAAATCTTTTTTTTTACAGTTACTTGTATTGCTACTTGTAGGCCAACAGGTGTTCTGTGTTCAATCCAACCAAAATCAAGATATATCTAACCCAGATTAAGCTTTAGCCTACAGGGTTGCAATGCATCAAAATGTACAAAGTGAGCTTCCAACTGCCAGTAAGTCTCCAGGATTTTCCTCTTGATGTCTCAGCAGACTCATTCTAATAGGCTGTTTCTAAAAGCGTAACAAGCAGCTAACCACTTGGTAGGTCAGGGTGTATTAAAAGTTAGCATGGAGCTGAATTTCTAAAACTCTGATGTGAAAAGTTACATTCAGATACAGTCACTTTTAAGAATCATGGCTGACATCCATTTTACCCATGCATTGTACTTTATGAGTACTATTAAACAGGGGAATTCATCAACAGGGTCAATCCCTCCAGAGGTCTAGTAACCATCAGCAATCAATCTGCTGTTAGCATTCACTACAATGCAACTAGAACTCTAAAAGAAAACCTCTGATTGGTTGTTACTGGTTACTAGACCACTGCAAATGATTGCACTTGATGATGAAGTCCCTGTTTGGCTTCTTTTATGAGATTCAGATCAGAAAGTGCTACTTACAAGTGAGCGCCACAGTTTTATTTACAATGAAAGAGTAGCACTATTAGCACTGTGTGTGGCATTGCTACTCTGCTGTCAGCCGCACATTCATGTAGACTACATCCGTACCAAATGATAATTGTGCTGCATATATTTCAATGAACAACACTGAAAGAAAAATGAATATAGAATATATTGTGCACATTACACTACAGAACTTGTTTTTACTACATAATGTAACATGATTTCACCGGCACGCCAATAATACTTTACAACCAGCGAGATGAGCCATATGCAAACAGATGTGAATAGATCCCCTGTGCGTTAAAACAAATGTATCTAGATTTTCCTACACTGGAATTCTAAGTATAAGCACATATAGGGCGAAATTTATTAAAATAGATAAAGATCGGCGGATTTTTATCGATATCTCGAAATCGATACAGATTTTCGATATTGCGATATCGCTAAAAATTGGCCACGATATTGCGATATTGAAAAAAATCAGTCGCGATTTTATTTTTTGGATTTTTGCTAAATTGGGTTAAATACCATCCGATATTGTGAAATCGGTAATTTGATATCGCGATATAGAAATAAATCGCCTGCATTTTTTCAATTTTTGTAAAATCGGATTGTAATTGCGAAAATAACATTGATATCGCGATATCGGTAATTCGATATTGAAATATCAATAATTATTGGCGATACTTATCAAAATCGGGAAATTGAAAAAAATTGATTTGAATAAATTTCGCCCATAGACAAAGAGCTCCCCAGTGTAACGACACCTGCCTTCACCATTAGCGAGGTATTTGTATTGTCAATGCATAAAGATTTGCATTTAAATAAAATGGACTAAGAGAAAAAGGGACATCGTTTAAAGCTGCATCCACTTGTAAAGCCTACAATGCTACTGTATAATATCACATCTAATCAAGGGCATTTGCCATAAGACTTAAACTCCCTTGGGAAAAAACGCATGACTCTTTACATAGATTAAATATAATACATAATAAAATAGTAGGTTTACAACTAAGAACTATATATTAAACATTATAAAGCACAAGTAACTTAAAACCTAAACTCCTTGATGCACTAATTGCATCAAATACATGTTTATGTTGTTACTAGCTTTTTAATTGCATATCCATGTTTACAAATATTGCATTCATTTTAAAAACATCTTTAATAATGCATTACTGTAACTCTTCCATCTCACAGATAATCACCAACATTAGGTCTATAGAGATTATGCATAGCCCAATATGAGAAAAGGGACAGGATTAACTGGTGTAGAGTGGAATCTTAATAAGAGACGTTACAATAGGAATGTATAATTGTATTATCAGTATCATTTTTTATTTAAACATAGTTTACAACTATGAAAGTTAACTTAAATGTTCATATACATAGTATATTATGAACCTTTGTCATAATGGTTATTCCTTTACTTTAATGTCTGATGAGAAATATAAGTTGTACTGTCTATTTTTCTTTGTTTAGGTATTTCCTGGAACGCCCTGCCATCTAGTGGATTGCTAGTAGAACAGTCGTGTCATTTCCAGCCAAATACAAGCTGTGATTTCTGGATTAGTTAAGAAGAAAACACAATGCTGGGATAGTTTTTTTCTCTTCTCTGTATTAACACCCCTCAATGTATTCCTGTTTAAAACAGTAATACTGAGCTCATCTAAAGTTAGAAGCTTATACAAAGCAGAGTGGTTGTCTTCTTTACCTTGGGGCAAATTTATAGCTATGTATATTTGTAAATGAAGGAAATAGTCGAAAAGTGAAAAAAAAGATCTTCAAATTATTTTTATCAGACCATTGTCTTTTTATAAAATTCTACAGATGCATATCTTAACATTAATGTATTTAGCATGATATTTCTGCTTCCAAAGTTTCCTGTTTTACCCTTTCAGTGTTCACCAAATTTCTTCACCTATTTTAAAGCCAACAATACCACACAAATCTGTTCGCCAGTCCGTTTCTGGTGAAACTATTCATCTCTATGGGGAACTGTACGGGTAATATCAAAAGCAGCAAACTAACACTTTCAAAGCAAAAAACATCAAAAGTATCTGAACAAGCTATGTAAGTACAAATTATCTAAAGCTCCCAAACCTATGGAGCAAAACAAAATATAGCCTGTGTGGATTATCCCATTTTCCATTTCAGCTACAAAACAACGTGTATATGGTATGCTATGTTATATGGATATGGAAAAGGTTAGAGATGAGATCCTACATTTGAATTAGAGCAGTAGTTTGTTTGAAGAGAATTGGTGCTTGAGTTTTATTGCCAGATAGGAACATAAATGGACATTTTAGTGCAGAGTTCTTTCAGAAAGAAGCTGCAAGTATTGCTAATAGGGATAAATAGAGATGCAGTTGTCAGTGAAAAACTGGGGCATTTATAGAACTCTGTGATGTGGTTATAGCATATTATAACATTTCCGATAAGGAACGGAAATGTTAATGATAAATGAGGTATAATATGCACATAGCAGCATGATTCTTAGATTATGTAGCACTATTATCAACATATATGTCGCCCTCTAGTGACAAACAATAAAAAGTGCTGGAGTATACGGAAGTAAAACAAAAAACAAAAAGGACCTAAACTTTTAGGAATGCTATAATGGCAACAGAAAAAGGGAAGAAATGTAATATTTAATGTAATTCTTTGTTACAAGTTGCCATTGTCTCATACTCTGTGTTCACACTAGCGACCACACAAATTTATAAAGGTCATTTCAACATACTGGGTGAAATTTATGAAGCCCGAAAAGACTCGAATACTCGGATCCGAGTCTATTTGGGCTTAAACTCACGGGATGATCTTGCGGAATCGGGTCTTTTGATCGAGAGGTAGCCATAATTTCTATGGCTGCTAAAACTTTTGATCGAAAGATCCATTCTGGAATACGGAAAGCGAAATTCCCTCGGGATGATCTTGAGAGAATTTCGATTTCCGTATTCTGGAATCGGATCTTTCAACTGAAAGTTTTAGTAGCCATAGAAGTTATGGCTACCTTTCGATTGAAAGTCCCGATTCTGGAATACAGAAATCGAAATTCCCGCGGGATGATCTTGCGAGATCATCTCCCGTGAGAATCTCACGAGCTTAAGCCTGAAAAGACCCAAATACAAGTATTCAAGTCTTTTCGGGCTTAATAAATTTCACCCTTAGGGCGAAATTTATTAAGAGCGCAAAGCCTCGATTGAGTCTTTGCGGTCTTAATCGCGCGAGAATTCTCGGCCGAGAATTCTTGCTTCTCGGCCGAGAATTCTCACGCTATTAAGACCGCAAAGACTCAATC
>JAKJJM010002522.1:0-11755 GCA_021901965.1 Pipa carvalhoi
CACAACCTAGCACTTAAGTGAACTATCCTTGTGATACTACACTTGTATTGTTTTTTGCACTTTTTCCTTGTCTGTATTGTTCTTGTGTTGTTAAATTGTACAGCGCTGCGTAAATTTGTGGCACTTTATAAATAAAATTATACATACATACATACATATATTTATTTTCTTATTTAATTGGTGCCTATAGACAAATGAACTGTCACTTTATGCTTCTTCACTTGTTACCCTCCTATCTGTTTATGTAAGTCTTCCTCCTATTGAGATTGTAAGCTCTACGGCGCAGGGACCTCCATCCTCTTGTTTCAATCATGGCCTGGCACTTAGGGTGAAATTTAATAAGGTCGGAAAGACTGCTGTAGGCTACCTTTCCATTGAAAAACTTGATCGAAAAACTCTCAAATAACTCGCGTGAGATTCTCAAAAAGACAGCAGTCTTTCCGACCTTATTAAATTTCGCCCTTAGAGTGATGTATTTTCTTGATTATATGTTTGTAATTTACTTCACTTGTTCTTTGTTATGCACTTTTCCCTTGTCTGTATTATAATTGTATTGTTGGACTGTACAGTGCTGCGTAACCCTGTGGCGCTTTATAAATAAAAATATACATATAGCAATTGTCCCTGTTGGGATGTATGTACTAAAGCTATAGGGCCACATTTCAGTACATCCGAATTTGCCCGATTGAAGGCATTTTAGTGAAGTGCATGAGGCACGCCGCTGAAATTGTCACAGATGCACCTCAATATGCTTGAAGAAGAAATGAACAAAACTCTGCTCGCCTGTTCTTCAAGCGCGTATTGAAGCGCGTCTGTGACAATTTCAGTGGCGCACCTCATTCACTTCGCCTAAAATCAGTTCGATCGGGAGCATTTAGGCACATTCGGAATTACCGGAATGTGGTCCATAATCTCTATAAAGAATAAAATTCCACTCTCAGCAATATTTACCAAAGTGACTAAACCATTTGTAAACAACTTATTTGCAGAGATATTGTTTTATAAGATAGGTAATAGGTATAAAGGGAAAGCAAAATGTTTTGTTATTTTAATATTTACCCTAAAACTTACAGTATTTTCCCAAGTTTTATGGCAGTAAAATTACTCCTGCAATTCAAAATAGAGGATATGGAAAATATATAAATTAGGATAGTGTATTTTTTGCAGGCAACAAGCACAGTGTTTTCCATCTCTTGATTTTACATGACAAATTTCATTTCTATAATTATAACATTCTTTAAATGTTACTAAACATTTGCCCTGTGTGAAGATTTCTCCAGTAGTCAACAATAGCAGCATAACACAAAAGGTAAACAAACAAAATGAGCATTACTTCAAAATCCTGATCCATAAAATTTTACAGATTTTTAATATGTATACAGTAAATACAAAGTAGGTAAAATCATCTGCCTACAGATAGTAACATAGCTTTCTTGCTTTTCACTTAATAACAGGCAGCTAGGTTATCTCAGTCATTCCCCCACTACCTCTAAACTGTTCTCTGGATCATTTATCTTGCCCTCTTACTTGACAATTCATTACTCACAAATGACTGGTCTCTTTTGCTTTTCACACTTCTTAGCCATAATATATGTAGCACCCGCACCTGTGTATACTCATTAGGTGTGCAGCATATCCCTTTCATGGTCTGCATAGAACACCCAAACCTGCTTGTGTCCAAAGCAACGATGAAATAATTCCCTCAGTGTCATTCTTATGACTTGTTTTTTTTATACATATCAGCTTTTTAAATGACTTATACGCCCCCACCAACATGCAAAATAGCAAACCTTGCCATTCTAAATGACATACAATAGTATTTAAACATAGCTGTGCCATCCTTTTGGTAGTATATCACAGGTGAGCTGAAATGATGTATGGATATTTTATCATTTAAAGATACACTGAAACCTTGTTATGATCAAGGTTCATAATATGTTTAAAAAAAACAATAAAGTTAACTTCCATCGCTGTAATCACTTATTTACAATTCAAGCTGATTTATATTGATAATACAGTTATATCTTCTAAAACAATTCCACTTTCTACCCGTTAGTCTGGTCCCATTTACCCTGCAGGGTCTGTTATCTCACACCTTATTGGATTTCGTATCTTGTCTGTTCAGTCAGCTGAAGGTGCCGTGAATACGCTCTAATCACCGCAACTGATGATAAACTATGAAATGGAAGTCTTACATCTAAATGTACTCAAAATGTATAAATCATTCAGTTAAACATGCATATTAGCACAGGCATGTATTTTATGCGTATTAATTCCGAGTCAATAGTGTCCCTTTAACTGTATACAGGGCCACATATTTAGCCTGCAGGGAACAAAATTCTAGGTCATTCACATGTAATAATCTCTGTAAATCATTGCAGATAACAAGGGCTATGAAATGGAGCCTGGAAACAAATCTGTAGGCAGAGAGAGACAAAAGCTAAAGATTCTCACACAGTTAAGTTAGATATCTAGGTCATTAAATGCCTCATATTTTGCTATTTGCACAATTCAGTTTCCTGTTCTTCATTCCTATTTTCCCTTATTAGAAACTGTTAAGATTCTCTGAGCTTTAGTTTGAAATCAATGAGTGTACTTTATATACAAACACTACAATATGGATGTATGCAGTCATGTTAACATGACTTACAAGGGATGTTTGATTCAGATTGTGCTACCCACTGCCAAAATTGAATGGTTTTCTAGCCACTTGTTTGCACCAACATATATGAGTCACAATGGCATCCTTTGCTTGTTAATGTTTCTATTACTGTTTGGGAATCAGGCACCATCTGCTCCAAGGTTTACATATGTAAGTGTGGCTTTTGTAGTGTGAATTGAAATCCAGTAATATATTTCTGAAAACCAACCATACTAGTTACAGTATCTTAAAAAAAGATGTTTATGTGATTCGTATTGATCTCTCCCTTATAATGTTGCTGCACTAACTTAGTATGCCAGTCATGGACTGACAGATTGTGTATAACCACTGAACCAGCTGAACTGGTGCCCTCATACAATGATATAACTTTAAGGACATTGTTTGCTTTCTACTTATTTTATTCAAAAGAACTCATAGTGCTTTTTGTCTTATTTTGAGGAATGAGTTGTAGTCTTTAAACAGACTAAAGGGTTGAACAGGTATGGACAACCACTAATGGCACTTTAACGCAGGTGGAATACTATATGAAAAAAGATGTGGGAGTATGCATAGGAGGAAAATAAGTCATGAATGTGCTGACAAGCAGAAGGGAATGTTCTGATAGGAAGGAGGGGGTAGAAAGTGCTCTGAGGACAATGGAGGGGAAGCATTTAAGCAATAGGTAGACTACTACAGTACAGATATAGAATAGTGGCAAAAACTGCAATAATGGTAAGAAATGAGGAGTAAATGATTATCATGAATGGAATGACATCAAGTCACTGAACAGCATCTTTATATTAGCTGGCATTAACCAGGAAGTTAATGTCTCTGACTTTGGAGGCTGATTTTCAGGTATTTAGCAATGGCGTGCTATAAGTAATATAAGTACACAGAATTACTTTTAATAAGATTATTACCCTAAGGACTTGACTTTGGTTAAAGCAAGGTGACATCATCTTTATATGGATCTGCTTAAAGTAGACAATGAAACCATAAATCTCTTTCTATATTAGGAGTACATATTGTCAATATGGATGAATTAACAGAGGAAAGGTTACTGTCACCATTTTGTAACATTTTGGTAGACAGTGTAATTGTCACTGAATGGTAGCATTTTTTCCATTCATTTCAATAACAAATAATTCCTAGCTCAAGCTGATATTTAGTCACCACATTCCTAAACTTTTTTAGTAAAATGTCACCAGAATAATATTTGGAATTCATGACTCAGCTCCATGAACCCTGGCTTAAGCCCATGAAGGGCTACCATAGGTAGTCAGATCTGTGTATTTACACCGGTGCATCTTTGAAATCCCTAGTTGGTCATGAATTTGTATTCAATGGATGAAAGTTGTACATAAATGAGCAGCATGCACAGTTTATCAGACTGTGAGAGAATTCACCAGAAAACAGAAAATAATCATCTTTCCTGAGTATGTATAGTTATAGCAAAGTGCCTGTGTGTGGTGAATCCTATCTATGGGACAATTTCCACTTTGATGAATTCTCCCCATAACATATCTGCATGGTCAGCATTGGTTGAATACTGTATTCCTAAAAAATAACTATGAGTGCTAATTTGTAATGAGGAATGAAACATTACAATGGTTGTGGTTTCAATATCTGTAACATTGCATAGTTAAGTATCAATATAAATCTGTATCTAGCACTCCAAAGGTCTTTCTTCATAGATAAATATTTCTGAAAGAAAAAAAGTTAAAAAGGGATACATCATCTATTTTCTAAAACTGTATATTTTACTGACTGGAACTGAATGTTACCTTGGTGAGAAAGCAGAATTATAGCCAGTTTCTCTAATTCCTATTGCTAAGATGGGACTTCAGCAAGATGTTGCTTTAATTCAATAATATTTGACATCTCCCACATAGACACTGCTTTATTTATGGCATGAAGGAAAGTTTAAGTCTTGATAAAGCTATATCTTGAGCCAATAGAAGAATGTTTTATGGTTGAATCTGTTCAATGTGTACCAGAAAATGTCAGAAACAGTTCAGTGTACTTTAGATCCAGAGATTTAACAGCAGGAGAATACATTCTCATAGCTAAAAGGAGGTCGTGTACCAGCTACACTACTGACCTTGTCCAGTAACCCACAGCAAACAATTAGCAGCTGCAATTGAAAATTAACATTTAACATTTGTTTGGATTCACTGGGTTACTGGTCTGGGAACAAACTGATGATATTACTGACTAAAAAAGTAGAATAGTTAAAAAAAACTCAGTCTACTTAGAGACTTAAAGAAAACTGAGGTTTGATGCCACTGGCAAATATTAAAAAATAACTTTAAAATAAAAAATAACATATAACATATTGAAGGGGAGTGAGTGTGATTTTATAAACTTTAAACTGGTGGGATAGCTATGAGTGGGCTGAAAAACAACTTGAGATAACGATATGAAAAAAGTTAATAAAACTCTTTTTATGGCCCTTTTTACACTTAGGGAGAAATTTATTAAAGGTGGAAATCCCGCCCGTATTCGATATCGAACGCAAACTTTCCATCGATAATTATCGATTTCCACAAAATTGATAATTATCGACAGAAATATTTTCGACATCGAGATACCAATTTCCATGTGTGAATAATAATTGTAATGAGCGGTGCTTGCATGCGCGCACCGCTCACTACCTCTGCCTGCTGAATGCCAGCAGCCGCTGAGGAGACTCAGCTCTCCCCATCGCTTCCTGGTTTGGATTAGCCAATCCGAGCCGTTGACATCACGGATGACATCAGCAGCGGAAAATTCAAATAGCAGTGCTCAGCTAATTAAATTTGCCGCCGCTGACGTCATCCGTGACGTCAGCGGCTCCAGATTGGCTAATCCAAACCCGTAAGCATTGGGAAGACTCAAGTCTCCTCAGCGGCTGCCGGCATTCAGCAGCCAGAGGTAGCGAACGGTGCGCGCATGCAAGCACCGCTCATTACAGTTACTATTCACACATGGAAATCGATATCTCAAAATCGAAAATGCCATTTTCGATTTATTCATATCGGAAAAAATCGAAAATGGCATTTTCACCTTTAATAAATTTTGCCCCTAGCAACTTTGTGGTCAGCCTGACTTAAAAATAAATTTAAAAAATTGAATACATGTTTCCTTCTCAACTCCGTCCAATTCTCAGTTTTCATTGACTTATCATAGAAATACTCCTAAAGGTTATTCTATGGATCCTAACACAATGCAGCTCTAAAATGAAGTTGATTATTCAAAGCTCTAAGGGCAGGGACCTCCTCTCTTGTTTAATTCTCTGTCTGGCACTTAGAGTGATGTATCTTCTTGTTTCTATGCTTGGAATTAAATTCACTTGTATTATACTGAGCACTTATTCCATAACTGTTATATAATTGCACTGTTTAATTGTTCAGCACTGCATAACCTTGCAGTGCTTCATAAGTAAAAGTATATATACAAAGAAAAACAAAGTATGTGTACTGCCTCCTCGTATACTTCAGAAATATAACATTCTCTTGGCAGAATTAAAATGTTTAAATTAAAGGTGTCTCCTATTAAATCAAAGCAATTTATTTTAGGTCAAAAAGTTTACTGGTTTGGTGGATGTAGTACTTCTCATTAAAACAGTTTATAAATGTTTTCTCATGCTGCATGTGAATATTCTAAAATGTATGTTTTAAACCTGAGGCAGCTGGAAATATTCATTGTTGCATATACTTGTATGGACTTAATTACCTCAGCCCTTCTAACCAATGATGTTTGGCAGTGTCTAAGCTTTGTATGCCCAATAATAAAACACTTGACCTACAGTCTTTTGCTTTTAAATGACCATGAAACATCTTAGGGGCTTCTAATATTCTTAAAAATTACAGAAGCGGATGCATTAACCTTTATATAATTTATCAATGTACTTGTGACTTCCTGTAATGTTTACCTGATTAGCTACTACTTCAGTTATAAGGGGGTAATATTCTTAAAATAAAGGGACCGATTGTATTGAGTATTTAGAAATATGTCTATTATAAAGGGTATGGTATCTTATCCTAAAATGCATTATCATACTAAAAGTTACCTTGGGCTGTGTTGCATTCAAGCTGTATTGTGTCATCCCTGTGGTGTAACAAGCTATTCATCAAGTGGCAATTCTTCCAGAGGTCTAGTAACCTATAGCAACCAATCAGAAGTATTTTTTAGAGAATAAGATGCACTTTTTTAATGTTAAAAACAGTGTTTAAAATACCATGCATCTTATAGTCTGAGGGACCCCTCTCTAGACCTCTCAAGTGTCCCTTTCGCTGCAGTCATGCACACCCCACATGGTCCCGGCATTCCCTTGGCCTCCCCCACCACAGAGAGATACCCACTGTGCAACGGTCACATCATCAGAAGCAAAACACTAGGCACCGGTGGTCTGGAGAATAGAAGTCTGCATGTGAGTGAGTGCATGTGTGACTTTGTGTGTATGTGAGCATGTGTGTACCAATGTATGTGCATGTGTGAGTGTGTGTTTAAATGTGCATTTTTTTCCATAACATAGTCAATAAACAAATTGGATGTGTCTTATTTTCAGGTGTTGTATTGTCCAAAAAATACAGTGTGCACAATGAAGGGGGCATTTACTAATATCAGAATACATTTCCACTGGTATAGTAACTCATTACAACCAGTCACATACATGATTAAACTTCAAAAACATATCCAAGCAGACTGCTGACTTGCTGATAACAGACTACACAGGTTGCCACACTATACCTGCGGCCACCGGACTTGCATTATACTGCAGCAGTACTGCACAAAAATATGGACAGAGGTATTTTTGTACTGAAGCAAATGTATCCATATTTTCATGTGGTTTGATGGTAAGCCTATGGGGTGTGTGAACATGCGTTTTATTGCAACATAAAACACATACAGAAAAATGCACAGTGTACCCTTAGCCTAAGTCTGTTCCTGTGCTTTATACACAAAACTTTATTTATGATTGCGTTTCCTTTAAATAGATTGACCAGGCAATGGGGTGTATGTGTGTGTTTATAACATGCTTTCAGCCCCTTGGACCAGTTTCTGAATGCATCAGGACATACCAAGCTGTAAAGTGCATCCTCTTCATGGCATCAGGGAAACCTTCTGTGAACTGATTTTTATAAATGACAAAGCTTTGTCCACAAAGTAAAAAGTGTCCAAACATGGTTCAGTGAACATGACAGTGAATTCAGCTTAAACCAATGGCCTTGCCAGTCACCAAATCTTAATTGAATTGAACATCTGTGGAATAAGATGGAATGAGCTATTCAATAAGTATTCACTGCCAAGCAATTCAATTCAACTGAGGGAGGCACTGGAGTTAGCATGGGTCATTATCTCTGTCACTTGTTTTCCACATAAAGTCATTCTGTGAGCAAAAGAAAGTAGCATGCATTAGTATGTATCTGGCCCTTGTGTTTTATATGGTTGATCTGTGTCAGGTTGCTGGGCAATTGTGCATCGATTAATAAATACTGTATGTACTATATATACATATATATATATATATATATATATATATATATACAAACCACAAACATATATTTTTAGTGTGCATATAAACATGCACTTCAAAGAATTATAAGTTGCAATTAATTTAAATACAAAAAAATTATGTCAAACACTGTGTAAGTAATTCCCACAGTACTGCAGTAAATTCACATGAGCCAAAAATATTTTGTCCCCCACCTCTTCAAAGAAGAAACACAATTTTAGTTATGATGCTGCATACAAAGTATAAATTAGACTGTGTATAATGGCTCACACTACAGACCAATAATAATAAAATCCAGTATATGCAAGACATTGATCATCTCAAGAGATAGTGTCATATACAGTCCCTCTTATTCTATTTCTTATTCTGAGCCAATCACTGTCAATCAGGCCTGCAGTGCATTATACAGCAAGTATTGGCAACCCCTCTAGAAGCAAATAGTTCATTACCAAATGGAATGAAAGTTAATAGTGCCCAGCAGATTTATTAACCAGTATTACCATCGTTTTCCAGGGAACCTCCATTTTGGCACATATAATGTAACATTAATATAGCATACACACTAAATACATTGAACAAACATGGTTTTAATTATATGTTGTGTTGTTGCGAACTTTCTAGATCCCAGAGTTTGCAGTCATTGAAACATTATGCAACCACAATAAGTCATCATCACTTCTATAATGAATGCATTTGGCATTGTGCATTGGTAGTACTAATATTACATTTTAACCATCGCATACTTAGTATAAAAAATGCACAGATGAGCTGTATAATTATGTCAGAGGACTCTTTGCTTTTACCACGAAACAATAATTCTTTGTAATAACCTTTGAGAATCATACAAACACAGCTTTGAACTGCAGATCTGTGCTGCATGACTATGACAGCTTGATAACAACTCTGTGAGATAGGATAGGACATATCTAAAAGTATAAGCAAATGGAGGGACCTTCTCAATGCAGAAAGCATACCAGAATTGGAGATGTAGACCTAAATAAACGTAACCTTGGCAGAATTTATTGTAACGTTTTCTAAACATGCATTGCTGACAATGTTTAACTATGCATCCAGTGGTCAAGCTGAGTAGGGAGCAAATTCATCCTGAAGTTATAGTGCATAAAAATAATAGTGGTAGCACTTTTAATATTAGAGACAGAATGTTATATCTCTTTGCTTTTGTGGTGACATACAAGCCTTATCATTCTTTACAGGATTGTTGTGATCTCACTTGATCCCTCTTTCCTCATTAGACCCTCATGGTTAGTCATACGATTCACTGGAAGAAATCACACAGAAGAGAATATTGATTTTAGAATACTTACCACAAGCATAGGTACCCCTGTGACCAGGGAGAGAAGGAGGACAGGTGGGATATCACTGCTCTCGTCAGGTCCCAAATAGGGCTTGGTGTATGAACTATCATAGCAGAAAAACCCTTGGACGTTCACAGTGAATGTGTCCGTGTACTCGAAGTAATAAGCCAGCATTACAGTCCCTGCCATTATCACCATCTGAAAATAAAGCATGATCGTCAGGGAGAATTGAAAACTCATTTAATAACACACACATCAAAGGCACAACTGGAGCTCAGACGCCGTCCCTGCATTCAGTCCTCAAATCCAAAGCTTTTTTTTCCTGGATAAATAGTGGCAGGGGTGAAAGGTTTACCCTTTTTCCCTTCGGCGAGAGAGAAGCTATTTCTAAACAAGATCATCTACTTAATTAAAATGGTCGTCTAGATCCACAAGCAGATGTAAATCAGATGCCCACACATAGCAAATTGCTTTCAGTGGCTGACGTCTCTCTAGATATTCCCCTCTCAGTTCAGATAAAACGACTGATCCATTGTAGCCTCCAAATGGTATTTTACATTATTTCAGCTGCAGGTGTTGAAAATGGATCAATTGAAATGTTGCAGAATTGCTGCTAAAAAAAAAAAAAGAATGTAAAAGCTGTGAGATTTCTCCTGTGCAAAAAAAAAAATTCCTATCGTTCCCACTATTTCTATATGTGAAGATTGTCTCTTTATAAGAAGAAAAAAAAAATCCAAGTAGAAAGACTGAGATCCTCCTCCTGTGTACAGTAATAGGCAAAAAAAAAAAAAAAATGATACTGCTGTCCTTACGGATACAGATGAACTGCTGAAGCCTGGGGATTTAACAAATGATCTAGGTAGTTTCCTTTAAAAACTGTATTGCTGTTTTGTTTTTTATTGTGAATAATGAAAGACTCCTTCATAGTGCAGTTCTGCAGTGACACCTAATAAAAGGCAGGATTTGTGTAGGTTCCTAGATGCAAGATCTTGTGGCTAAATACATTTTCTGCGAGGAGGTTAGTTAGCACGATGTATGCCTAGCAAACATCAGCGTCACACAGAGTTCAGTTCTTATCCATGAGCCCTGCAATACTAAACACTTCCTCCTTTGTTCCTCCCCTCCCCTAACCAGCAAGACCTAACATCTAACATCATTCTTCACAACATAAAGCTTAAAAACCTACAGGTTGATCCTCTGTATGTAACCACATGACAAAGTTGTGTTTTATCCTTATGGTAATTTCAGCGTCATTCAGTCCATCTGGAGTACTGTTAACAAAATTGTGAATATTAAATTCATGACACACTTCTGTTAAACTGTAGAGGTTATATAACACCTGCAAGTTTTAATAATGACATTGTTTACCTGCTATAAGCAAATCTGCTTTGTGATTTTCATTCCCTGGTCAAGGAGCTGTCTTGTACTCTGTTAAAGTAAGCCTTTAAATGTGTAAGTAGTCACCAAGAACAGTACCATAATATATTCTTGTTAAGCACATACAGCTAGGATCCCTATACAAACATGTGGGCACCTTTGGTTTAAACACAACCTCCATAAGGATAAACTTTTTGCACGTGCACAATTTCCATACAGTTTAAGGGGCACCCTATCGCTCAACACTCTGTAATAATAACCAAAATGTATTTCTTTTTTTGGATTCAGCTAGTGGTAATTATGCTTTTTAGATATGATTTGATTAATTGTCCTTTTTTATTCAACCTCTTTTTAGATTTTTTTCTACCTAGTGTGGGATATTGGCTTATATTTGTTTATGTTTTGGAAGGTCAATGGTGCAGTACTGAATTCCCCCCATAATGTTCATAACATTTGATTCATCCTCCAAGTCACTGGGCAACCTACAGAGAATGGGAGGTTCCTATAGAAGAATCCGTCTGAGAAATATTTCTCAGCACTGGCAGCAGTATGTATTCATCAGAGCAGAAGCATATGTCAGTAGCTGAAGATTACTTGATGAAATAAATTGAAAAGCTGATCCTGAAGGATAACTAGGGGTAGAAAACCCCTAAAGAATAAAGTGATGTTAGCTCCTAGGGAGAGCACAGTGTGTCAGTGTAAAACCAGAGATATAGGGACTTATTCATGAAAATCAAAACACTTATGGAGCACTAGCACTAATTTTTATCACTGATTTTATATAAAAATGATATTTTATACTTAATTAGTTATTTATGCTTAGTATATGTATTTATTGACCAGTGTTTCAGCACATTGTTACAGCTCTTATTACCCTTCTATCTGTATATGTAATGTCTTCCTCCCATTTAGATTGTAAGCTCT
>JAKJJM010002528.1:0-13333 GCA_021901965.1 Pipa carvalhoi
CCTGTTTATCTATCTCACCATCATACCTTTATATTATGGAAAACTATGTATGTATTTTTGTTTGCTTTTTATCTGTGAGTTTCTATGTAAGAATTCTACTACCCCTTTATCATTACTTGTCAACTCTAACCAACTCCTAGCAATATTTATGACTGCTCCAACATTCTTTCTGTCCAGTCTGTCCTGAATTCAGTATTTCAGTATTCAGTATTGCTATTGACCTGATGGAGAGGTTAGAACTCTCGAAAGCTTGTCTATTTAAACTGACCATTAGTCCAATAAAAAATGTATCACCAAGTATCACAATACTCATCTTTTATATATATATATATATATATACTGTATATAAATATACACTGTGGCTCATACACAATAGGGAGAACTCAATTGGTGCACACAGTTTTGAGTATAGAAACACAAGCTGCTGCTACTATGGTATGTTATATCCATAACATTTTCTCCTCATACCTAACCACATTCTCTGTTGTTACTATGCTCTGCTTCTGTCGGTAGATGTATTATGAAAGAGTGATGAAACTGTCTTATAAAATCAGACCCCTGGCTGCTTCTCATTGACTGTGGTTAAACTATTAAATCTTTGCCCAGACAGCTGGCTTTAATTACACTATCTGGACTGGGCACAAGCTGTTGGAATGAAAAGTATCTCCCTTCACTAGGCAAAGTCATAATTCAGGCATTACACTGAAAGGAAAAAAGTCCATTCACTGTGCTCTGTGATGGTTTCTGCCAAGAGAAACCACTCTCATGTCCAGTATGCTCCCAGGGTTAATAAAAAAGAAATAGAACCCTCAGCGTGAATATCCTGTAACTGAACTCAAGCAATGGTGTGTATTGTATTGTTCTACCAACCTGGCATTTGTGTATTCAAGCAGGAAATACCATTTACAAGTGAGGTGCACAAAATTTAAGAGAATAGTGGAATAAAAGCTGCACACACGTAGAGACTGGAATATAACCAAATATTTTACTGACCAGTGATAAGCAGTGACAAAATAACATTATGGGGGGCAATTGCCTCGCTTCATCAACCTGATGAAGGGAGGCAATTTTCCCCCGAAACGTTGTCATTGTATAGAGCAGCTATGATGTTCTTCAGCTGATCATTGTAGTGTTACAAAAAGTATATTGTACTTTAGTTGTGTTTGTCGTCAGTGTCAGTCAGCTGTATTACTGTGCTTATTGCTGTGTAGTGAAGACTATAAAATGTGAAATACATGCACGGGAAGCACAAAAATGTTTCAATGTTAATTATTTCATTAAATATTTGAGTCTTATTTACTAAATGGGAAAACACTGGGCAAAGCAGACATGGGAAAGGATTTAGGAATTTTAGTTGACAATAAACTTAACTGTGCCAACCGGCAGTTGCCAAAGCAAATAGGATCATGAGTACATCAAAAGAGGCATAGATGCACATAATGATAATATAACTATACCTCTTTACAAACCACTCATCAGTCCGCACATGGAATATTGTGTGCAGTTTTGGGCATTGGTGCACAAGAAAGATAAAGTTGAGATTGAGCAGGTCCAAAGGTGGGCTACTAATGTGATAAGAAGTATGAGCAAGTACCAAGAAAATTTATCAAAACTGGGATTCTTTAGTCTAGAAAAAAAATAAGATTAAGGGGTGATCTAATAACCATATACATATATATTAGGGGTCAGTACAGAGATCTATCCCACAATCTATTGATGCCAAGGACTGTAAGTATAATAAGGAGGTATCCTCTGCAGCTAAAGGAAACAAAGTTTCTGCACCAAGAGCAGTAAGAGAAGTGGGGCTGTGGTACTCTCTGCCTGAGGAAGTTGTAAGAGTACAAAATGGGTCTGGATGCCTTCCTTCACTGTAGAAATATTACAGATTATGGGAAATACTGTATATAACTGAGAGACTGGATCTTGATCCAGGGAATAATTCTCATGATAATAATAATAATAACTGGACTTTTAAAGAAATTTTTCTTGAGGATAATTGGCTCTTACCCCATGCAGTCATAAACAGCAGCAATCCAAAAGCCAACTTGCACAGAAACCCCTGCATGATATTTTTACTATTTCCCTATCTCACTTGATGATTGGGGAAGGTCTTACAGACCCTTTCCTACAGTGGATGCCGTTGGATGCCCTCCACACCTCTGGAATGTTGTGAAGGAGTAAGGTTCCAGAGACCCCTGCATAATTAAGAGGGAAAAAATGTAAGTGGTCTAAAGCACTAGAAAGTAAATGAAGCAGAGGCTTCCTTGATGTTTCCTTGGGATTTAAATGTATTTAAATGTATTTTGAGCAATAATTTTGGCTGGTTGCTTTTTTTCTTACATGCTGCTTTGGCTTATGAAGTGTTTGCTAGTTGTTTGCTTTTTTATAGGGGGCAATGCAAAACATATCTTTGTTATTACAATAGTTTTCCCAAAACAAGCATTATTCCTATTTGCTGCCATTATACTTTTGTTTAGGTTTCCAGCTATTAAATGAATTCCCTAGGTCCTCTCTCAGATTCGTGACTCAATCATGCTCAGTAGGATCTCTGCTGCAATTGCAACATGAACTTATTTTAAAGAGCTGGTTGTAATATTTTTCTAGGCAACAAGCACATTGTTTGCTTAAAAACGGACTTGCGTGAATCTATTCTACAGAAAAGATTGTAATTATTGTAATAACTTTTAATCTTCCCTGGGTAAAGGTTTCTCCAGTGGGAGATTATAGCAGCATGACAATAATTCAGAAAGGAATAACAGGAAAATAAAACTAAAAAAAAATAGAATAATATATGTTTGCTTTGGCATAAATAATGAAATATAAAAAAATGGATTTAAAACTTTAGATTCCCTGAAACTGTTATTTTTACATAGTTTAAATTTAGGAGAGAAAATGCAGCCTTTATTACTTGCACATCTCTAACGTCATAAAAAGGTGTTGCAACTGAAGAAATGAAGTACAAATACTGTCCTTTTCACTTCCAAGGGTGCCGTGTTCACTCTCATAAGGTAGTACATAAACAAAAATTAGATGGTGGAAGAAAGGCTCCAAAAGCAGCAGTCACTGCAAACCCATTATTGGGCAAATAATTACACACAACATGTTTTGGGCAAGTACCCTTTGTCAAGTGATTTTGGAGCCTTTCTTCCACCATCTAATTTTTGTTTATGTACATGCACATCTCTACTGGATACTTAACCATAGAAACATGGATATATTATAGAGAGTATATTTAACTGCAGCATCTTGCACTGTAAGCTACATTCTTTATTAATGATGAGCTACGTGTACTCCAAACATCAGATGCTGTAGTCAAGTCTGCTCTATCTGTATATCCAAGGTAATTTGATTGTGCCTTATGTTCTTATCACTTTTAAAAAAAAATTTAAGACATATATATTTGCCATAGAGAGAGCCTATCTAACCCAGTGGACTTTCACATTTCACAATTCCAATTTATGTTGCTTCATTGATATTGTTTCCTTTTATCCATGCTGTCCATGGGATTCTCCTATTTCTAATCATAACATGCTGCCCCTTACTGTTTTGAAGCAGCCTACCTATTCGGCATGTTATGATAACTGTTAATAAATAATGAATTGATAAAAAATAATGATAAAAAAAGGAGTCAGATCAATTAGTCTATAATATAAATAACAATAATAATTATAATAAAGGAATAATAACCTGTTGCCATGGTATGATGTAAAACTAGGAAGGGGTATATTATATGAATAATACCCTGATTTAGACCTCTGAAGCAGTATGAATAATTATTTCTAATTAATATTGTCCTTAAGGGATATGTTGGTATTCATCAAATTTTTGGACTTGTCCAATTATTGATCGCTTCTTTAATGCCCCTCTTTAACAAAATGATATAGATGTCTCTAATTTTCAGAATGGTGATGTATTATGTCTCTTTTTTAAAGTGCACCTGTCAGCTTCAAACAACATTGTTGATTTTAGATTTATTAGGCTATAGAACCATTTTTCAAATATACATCTATTAAAAAAAACTTCCCTTTATCTAACGTTTCCCTCGGTGTCTGCACCTGTCACCCCGACACTCCAGGCTTGTGTCAGCTTGGGTGACCGCAAGAGGAGGCATGGCTTACTTGATTGACAAGTAAGCATCTCCTACCATGCTTCCTACTACGATAATCACAAGTGCGGTCATGGGAGAGCGCACCTCATTATAAATCGCGACTAGATTCAGGATCTTAAAGTGCATGCCTGTAAGGCATGCGCTTTGAGCCTCTCCAAGCACATCATTTACATTACTATTAGAAATATGGTGAGTAAATATTCAAAGTAAGTTAGAAATATTTTTGTGGGAGATCATGGGTGTTTTAGTGTATCAATAGGGGATAATGGGGGTTGTAGTGTATTAATGGAGCATTATGGGGGTTTTACTGTTCCAATGGGGGATTATGGGGGTTGTAGTTTACTAATGGGGCATTATGGGGGTTGTAGTGTATCAATGGGGAATTATGGGGGTTGTAGTGTATCAATGGGGGATTATGGAGGTAGTAGTTTATGAATGGGGGATTATGGGGGTTTTACTGCTCCAATGGGGATTTTATGTTCCCATGGTGGGTCTGTTACCCATTGTTACTTTTTTATCCATGACTGTAGGCAATGGGCAATGTTTCCGAGAGCATGAGGTAGAATTAATTGAGTTTGCTTTGATGTTATGTTATTATATGCTGTTCTGTCTCTTTTGCATTATTATAGCAGCCACTGTTGTTTTACTAAGGGATAATGTCTATTACCTTTGAATTATATACATACAATGTGCCCCTCTATGTTTTTGTATGGTCCATAGCCTGAGGTGCAACTAGCATAGATTATAAAGTAAACACAATGCATGAACCTTTAAAGAAGAACTAATGTACCCTAACCAACTGATATGTTGTATGCACAGAGGTTTCCAGCCTAAACCACTATATTATGAGGCAATAAGCCAGTACCTTTGGGCTATAGTGATATCTTATATGAAGAAGTATATATAATCAGGTAGGTGGCTTGGAAGGGCAAGATTGTGGGTTGATTGTGTTGCTGGCAGGTAGGAGAAATGAATAAATGTAATTCATAAACAGACTTTAGTTCTACTTTAAGACTTCCACTACAAACTGTAATATAGTCCAAAAGCAGTATCCTAGCACTACAATGCCCAATATCATTTCACTTTATCCTTCATATCCTCCATAAATGTATGTCTGATCAGGAATCATTTGTATCTCCCTTTAGTTTGATACTCTTCCATATGTTTATTGATGTAAAAAGTGTACTCATGTTGCTGTTAACATGTGGTTTTGTAATGTATTTATCAACAGAACTCTGACTGGACAATCAAGGAGCTGTTATTTCCCTTAGAGTATGTGCTAAAATGAGCTGAGAATCAGCACAGATGCTGTTGATGTGTGAGTAGGTGGACTGGATAAATGAATGAATAGAAGTCAATACTGTATCTCCATTACTACTTGGTAAATAAGACAAGCCATTACCAGAAATCTTACACTGAATACAGACTGAAGGCAATCCTGAAGAATTGTTTCATTCAAAGGTCACCTGTGATGTTGACATCTTTCACTTTGGGTTTAAGAATATGGAATAAAGGTGTACGTGACTGAGTTTCTTTATTATCTGCATTATTTTAAAAATGTCACCTTTCTGAAATAACATTTTAAATACCCGGTCTACCTTCAAAGCAATTGCATTGGTTTCTAGTAGTATACTAAAAAAAACACTTCTTACAAGTTCAAGAGGAACTGAGATTAAAAAAATATGCAGTGGGCCACAATTTAGGCAGATGGGTAAGCATTAGGGGGACTTGCTCAACAGTTTTGTAAAGGTCCTGATTCACATTTATTCACCACTTCCTAATCTTCATAGTCAGCAAATTTGGATGCTTACCACAGTTTGTCGACTTACAAAGCTCTTCACACCACTTTGCACAGGTAATTCAAGTGTCGGAGTCTGTCACAGTAGCATATTCGGCAAGGCTTATTGTGTTGCATTTGCCAGTTTTACTTCGCCAGATTAAAGTGGAGAATTAGGGGGCTGATGGCAGGGACAATACTGTCCGTCTGACTATGTCACACTACTTGGCTACTGAAGCCATTGCTTTTTCGCTATGGGAATCCTCTGTTTAGCGAATAAGAATTTGCAACGTAGGGGCCCCAAATGAGAATTTACTATGACAGCTGAATTCTCACTTTGATGAATAAGGTCCTAAATGCAAAACAAATATCTCATAAAAAGGCATGAAAACCACAAGTGTGAATTAGACCTTATTAATATTTTTTAGATCGTGTTAGGTGATGGTTTGATTTAACCTAAGTAAAAGGAAATAGAGAAATACTGTTGAGTCTATTTAAAGATTCTATATGACATTAAGTTAATGTAAAATCAGCTGCAGTTCACACGCTGGTCTAATACAACTTGCAGTCTTTAAAAAAAATCTTTTAACAAAATATACATAATAGTTAAACTTGCCTGCACTTTAAAACGCACACATTAGTTCATAAAATATTGATAGCTCAGGAACAGGGAACAGCAGGATTGTTTCAAGCTAATCTCTTTGTATTAACCATTTCAGATTGCACTGTGCGGTCGTACATTTACAGTAAATATGCACCCATAGCTTCTTTGCAACATGCACTAGTTTTTAGAATGTTATTATTTTTAATGTATCTGTGACACAGTGTTATGCTGTCATAGAGAATATATCAACCATCTTAAGATGTGATATTATGCATCACTGAATCCCTTTTTGCCATGGGAGATATTTCATAACTTGGCCTATGTTTTCAGAGTAAGAGCTGCATGCCTGAACTCCACTATGGTAAAGGTTATATAATTGATGTAATGCTATGTAATGCTGCATGAAACTATTCAACTGACCATGAACTTCAAGTCTAACTGTTCATCTTCCAGAGACTACATCTTCCAGTGTGCTAAATGGCTTTATCCTCTGGGGTTGAATTGTAAAGGCTCACCCAGAAACTCTTCTGGAGTTGGGTGATTTATGAAAGAAGGAAAAATGGAAAAGAAAAAGTAAGCATGGTTAGAGAATATTTCTGCAATTAGATATATTTTCAGTTTCTACGTGTTCAGTTTTTTTCTTTATAAGCTGATTTATATGTTGGGTGCTGGTACATTCTGTTGTAACGAGTATCTATTAGCTTTATCTAGGAATATATGTCTGTGTCTGGCCCTCAGAGAGGAGTCACTCCATCTATGGGAGCTCCTTGTAACCTTGAAGAAACAGAAGTTGCTAGATTAACATATACACAAATGCTTATTTTTCAGTGTTTTACATGAAGTTATGAATGCTCAGTGGGGTGGGTAGCAATTGGTAAAGGCCAACAGCTGTTTACTTCTCCCTGTTTATTCTGGTTCCATTCAGACATATGAAAACATATAAATTTGTGTTCAGTCAATATAAATGCAATTGTACACTTTGCTACTGTTTATCCTTCCCTCATTAAGTACTGACTGCAGCCTGTGAAAAGTTTGGGCATTTTAAATACGGTTGTCCCCAATAATGTGACTTAACAGGGCCTGATTTCTCTTATTTTATTTTCTGCAATGTCGTAAATTCTCACACAATTTGACAACTAACACAGGCCGCATACTGATGCTCCAGAAAAATGAAACATGTATTTAGATTAGCATGGCAGTTATTCAAATACAGCACTTGTAAGTCATGAATTGTATTGCTTTATTTCTGGATTTATCTTTACTGATAGCAATCATGTTGTATGTGTTTATCAAACCTCACCCAATTCCATTGTTATCTAGAAAATTTTAAATAACACATATTCACAAAGTTCCCCTGAAATCCCAAACTGAAAGTATAATATGATACTTTCTAGACATTATCTAGAGTTTTTGTATTCACAGAGTGAATATACAGTTATTGTAAAGACATTTGGGCACATTTAATTTTTTGTGCTATTGTCCTTTTAACAGGCAGAGAAGCAGTAATAAAGCATATAGTTTTACAATATAACCTGGTGCTGACTTCAGCAGAAACCAAAGGTCTGACTCCTATGGAAATGCTCCTGTAATTGGATGCATCAGTTAAATGCCAGTGAATTTAGTAAGACAGCAGCTCCACCCAACAGGGGTGAGAAAGGGATAGGGCCCAGGGTAAAGGTGGACATCACTACCCAAGTTTATGTGCATTGTCCATTTAAGGTGAACACAAATGCTTGTGGGAAACATAGTGAAAGTAGCATTACAAGTGTGATAAAAAGTAAAGATATTTTAACAAAAAGGTGCATGCATGTCCAGGGGGATTAATATGGAAAGGTAAGTGGGTAGGGAAGAACAACAATAATTTTCAAAAACAATGGAACCTTCCAGTAAGAAATGAGAGGGTTTAAAAAGCTGCACAAAGCACATTATGTCATAGCAAATTTTGTCTGTGCGTGTGCTAAGCAACATCCAGTCCACCTTGTCCAGTTTCGATGTTTTCTATCAGTTTTAGCTGTATCAGCTGAGCTGCTGGAGCCTGGAGAACAAACATGTTCTTAAATTTTAATAGATGTAGCAGGTCTCTGATATAGACCAACAAGGAACTATGGGTAATGTGGGCACTAGATATATCCTAACAGAATGTACAATATTTATCCATTCTTCAAGTTTATTGTTTTTCTGGTAAATCTGGAAATGTAACACTTTAGTATGCTTCTGCCTCTCACTTTTTTTTCTTTGTTAAAGTAAATGATTCTGAAAGCATTTTTTCTGCATTGTAAAAGACCTGCCAATTTTTGATATTGTC
This sequence comes from Pipa carvalhoi, assembly GCA_021901965.1. Lineage (NCBI taxonomy): Eukaryota > Metazoa > Chordata > Amphibia > Anura > Pipidae > Pipa > Pipa carvalhoi. Next base: position 8,795 of record JAKJJM010002528.1, read on the forward strand.
TTTCTGTTCACATTAAATAAATCTCCCAAAGATCTCTCTGCTTCTTCCTATATGTTGGGCAGTTGCTTAGAAAAACAGTTTAGAACATTATCTTTTGAAATGCAGTGGGGTGGAGAGAGATTATGTGCCTACTCTTTTGCTCCAGAAGTATAAACAAACAATTAGCTTTATCTAGATTATTATTAGAATTTTGTATGAAATGCAAAGAAGTCTGTCAAATGAAAAAACAAAGCAGCAGTTTCACAATTACAGTTCTGCACTAGGCTTTAGTCCCTCTCGCCCCCACAATTTAGCAAACCTACGCCTGGCAACTGTCACAGATGTATGGACCTAATTTTCTGCTTTCTGCTTCTTAAAGTATAACCAGGAAATATTAGGGTTTTAGGTTTTTATTGAAAACTCTTACAAAATAGAACTTCAAGTAACTTAGGGCAAGAAGCTGCCCGACTTTAGAAAATTAGGAAAATAAACATAAAAAGGGCCCCCAGTCCGTTTGCCAAATAGTTGTTAAATGTGAGTTCAAAGTTAATCGTCTCAATCTTTTTGTGAGTTGAGAAACAGTGTTTGACAACACAGTTGGAATGGCAAAGAAATCTTCTTTTGGCGCACATGTGCTATCATTAGAAAAGTCAGAATAATAATAATAATGATGATAACGCTGGAAACGGTTATTGACATCCATTTCAGTTGAGAAACATGTGCTAAAGTCCACAATCCAACAATAAAAAAGAAAAGTGACAGTAGTGATGAACAATAAAACAGTGCAATTGACGTGAGGTAGTTTGTGAACAAACGATACAATACTGGTAGAAGTAGAAATAACATGAAGAAAAACAGTGCCTGACTTCTTATGCAACCTTGAACATCAGTGGCAGCTAACCTGATCCTAAAACAAGATAAACAAATGTATGCAATATACATATCTATATCACTGATGTCAAACTATATATATTGCTAGTTACATTCTTTCACTTTAGGGTCAGTTTAAGGCTCTCTGATTACCCACAATATCTGTTCTTGTTCTGAATTTTAGAACCATGTTTGGGGAAAATGTAAGCAAGTGAGTTAGTAACAGAGGGTAGTTATCAATGGTACATACCCTCTATACTAAATGGGAAGGGAAAATGCATGTCTAGATTATTTTCTTAATGGGAAAACACTGGGAAAAACACACATGGAAAAGGATTTAGGAATTTTAGTTGACAAAAAACTCAACTGTAGCAACCAGTGTCAGGCAGCAGCTGCCAAAGCAAATAGGATCATGGGGTGCATCAAGAGAGGCATAGATGCACATGATGAGAACATAATTATACCGCTTTACAAAGCACTTGTCAGACCACACATGTAATATTGTGTGCAGTTTTGGCACCAGTGCACAAGAAAGATGTAGTTGAGCTTGTGAGGGTTCAAAGGCGGGCTACTAAAGTAATAAATGGAATGGGTAAAATACAGTAACAAGAAAAATTATCAAAAGTGGGCTTATTTAGTTATTTAGTCTAGAAAAACCTAACAACTATGTATAAATATATTAGGCATCAGTACAGAGATCTCACCCGCAATCTATTCATACCAAGAACTGTAAGTATAACAAGGGGGCATCCTCTACATTTAGAAGAAAGAAAGTTTCTGCATCAACACTGAAGGGTTTTTTAATGTAAGAACAGTGAAGTTATGGAACTCTCTGCTTGAAGTAGTCATGGTTAATTCCATAAAAGAGTTCAAAACTGTTTTGGATGCTTTTTTTCAATGTAAGAACATTACAAGTTATGGGTACTAGATAACTGAAAGTGAGGTGTTGATCCAGGGAATTTAATCTGATTTGGAGTTGGGAAGGAATTTTTTCCCTAATGAGGATAATTGGCTTTTGCCTCATGGTTTTTTTTTGCCTTCCTCTGGATCAACATTGCAGATAAATAGGCTGAACTGGATTGACTTGTGTCCTTTTTCAGCTTTATAAACTATGTTACTATGTTAGGTCATTAACTGGAAGGAAGCAATGTACAGAAAAGTGTTTAATGCCAAAGTAATTATGCCACCCCTTGGCCACCATTAGCTGCTTTTGACTGGCACAGAATACCATAGCAACCATATCATGTACTTAGAATTCAATTTTCTCAACTTTTATACAATAAAATAACTTAATAGAAACACTGGCAATCTTACGTTTACCAGAAGCTCTGTCTCCCAGGAGTTATTTATAATGAAAAGACAGAGCCTTCTTTCATTCTGCAACGATAGCTACATAACAAAGTTCATAGAGTTTGCACAATTTCATACACTGAAAATTCTGCCTTCTGCATCCCCTAGCAACTTCACAAAGAGCAAGATACAGTCTTAAAATAGACAGAGTCATCCTTGGATCCTGGGTAAAGGTTTTGATCCTGCTTAAAATATTTGGAGACTGCCTCTGATAGCAATAACCAATAGTTCCTGGCTGGGCTGCCAAGGTTTATATTTAGACCAATCCACTTTCCACTGGAGCAGTATTGGCTGCCTAGTCTCCCCTGGCCATTAACTAACTTCAGCTGAATACTACAGAAACTGATAACTGGGTTTATTCCTCAGAGTGTTTCCAAAAAATATGACTTACGGGATGACTCAGTAGAGAAAATCACCATGCAGCATTGATGTGACTGTTAGCTCTTTATTTTTGCAGTGCTGTAAAAACCTTTTTATGGGTAGTAGACCCCATTTTCTAGGTGCTGAAATGATAAGGGGTATGCAATTCCCAGCTTGTGACATGACATACCTTCCCCTACAAGCAAAACCTTATAACTTAGAGATATCACTCTCCAGACAGAGGCTCCCATGTGAAGCAGTTCCTGTACAGTACAGAGTACACCAACTGATATTAGGAGTTAAGGACTAGTCTACCACAGAAACCTACACAGAAATAGTGTATGTCAGATTTAAGAAACAGTTTTAGAACTGCAGGACAAGATTGATATATGATGATTAGCAACCTTGCTTAAATAAACATAGTTTCTTATTTGTTATTTTTATGTTTTCCAACATTTTGGCCACATCCCATCTGCATCAGTTAGCATTTATGAATTATGTAGTCATTGCATGATGCTAACAATTTGGCTTTTTGTTGAATGGACAGTTGATGAAATGATCCATCCTAATGCTTCGCATACAGTATATTTAAGTAAATCTATGATACTCTAACTACATTACAGTTTTCTATTACTTAGTTGAGAGGAAACTTGTTGCCTGAAGGAAAGACATATAAAGGGACATAATCTTTCATTTCTGTTCCAGAAATAAAGTTCCTGTTACACAGACTGTAAAAAACAGCACAGGGAGAAAATGTCAGCGTGTCAATTGATATCCAACAGGTACATGTGATGCTTCTTTACTGGAGGGGTAAATAAATATAAGGAGGAAAAAGGTCAAAGCAAGCAAAAAACAAAACAATAATCAAAGCCAAGGCAAAGATGGATGTTAGGCAGCAAGAAGCGATAATCAATGTGTACGCAGAGGTTACTGTAGAGAGCATTCAGCTGTGTTTGCTTACATTTATTACAAAGCAAAGAGCCACAGAAATCAATATACTGAACCACAATTGCTCAGTTTCAAAAGTTCCATATTCTGTCTTTAAATATTACATTGTGGCCTCATTCCTACTTCTAGTTTTAAATTACATTGGGCTACTTCTGCACAGTGATTAAATACTTACAGAAATTGTTAAAGTTAACAATCGTTGACAATCAAGCAAGCAATGGAGCAAGACAATCAAGTGAGTGTCAGTGTTGAGTGTTAGACAAATCAAATAAACAGTACCTGAAGAAGGGTGGGGCCACCCCTCAAAATATTGTGCACTTTGGATGGATGAACACTGTTTGCAAAATGAAATAATAAATTATTACATTGATGTGAGCATCCCCTTTGATTTCTACTTGTCTTTTCAATGTGATTCTGGATGGAAGTACCCAAGTAGTGTCGGTTTGACAAAAGATTAATAGAAAACTATGTGACTGTAAACAGCCATCAGTACAGCTTGATAATTAGATACTTAGCACATTTTCCAATAGACCCTCAAAATAAAATTCAACATTTACTTACAGTGCTAAGGAATATGCCAGAATTGGTTATAATTTTTTACAAGATATACATTCAGGCTGATAATCTACTTTACGCAATTTTACGCAATTTTAACAAGAAAGAGATGTTAAGTTACATGTCCATGCACAACTGAATCAACAGCACCTTCTGGTAACAAAAGGAAGTTGATAGGTACAACCTCCGAGCTGCTTTCCTCTGAAATACTATTAAGGGAATTAATCAACAGAGGCAACCTACACACAGCTCATTGATCAGTTCAATCAATAATTCAATTCAAACAACAAACCAAAGTGGCGCTAAAAATATTATGTACCATAAATATGTGCAACATACAAAATATTTAAAACGTTAAAACAGATGAAATCAGTCCAAATATGAAGGAAAAATGCAGCTCTTCTTCAAAATGTCCCTCAGTAGCAAACTTCAGGAGGTAGGATGATCAAAATCTAAAATGGAAGAGCGCAGGACAGA
>JAKJJM010002532.1:0-15310 GCA_021901965.1 Pipa carvalhoi
TAAGGGCCAGATTCTATATAGCCCAAACACTTGCGGAAATGTCTTTGAGAAGGCATTTCCGTGAGTGCTCGGGCTATATAGAATCTGGCCCTTAGTATCTAGCTGATATTTAAGTCAAATTCAAATATAAAAGTTTCATTGGTTAACATTAATGAAATCCTTTTATATGAAAACTGAGTTACAAATCTGTTACATATGCTCAACACCACTGCTATAAATATGTTAAAATGTAGCTGTAATGTCACAAGATGGATTAACAGCATTCTTTAAAAGACATTATAACCTTATGAATGTTATATTATTAATGAGGCATTATTTGGAACTAAACTGAACCTCAGAGTTGTGTGACCTTCTTAAAGTTAAGGCAACTTCTAGTGACATCTCTCCTATAGTTTGCAAGCTGAATAATCCCTTACTTTGCTATTATTAATAAATTAAAATAACATCATGTACATTTGTACAAACAAATTCTAATATTTGATACCTAATTTAAAAATAAACACTATAATCAACATTAATTAATAAAGACAAAAATCTAAACGTTTGCTTTGTTTAGCTTTCTAGATACTTTTCCAACCACTTTGATGGCAAAATAATGATTAAAATCTAGTATATAAAATAAATATATTTGAATCGGCATAAACAATAGAAAAAAAGATGTAATCCAAAAAAATACACAAGGTTTGGGTATCTTTCTGTGGAGTTATAAAGTAAACAGGGTAAATAAAAGGATATAAGCTGGATAACACTATTAGTATTTTAGTGCACAAGAATGCTTAATCTGGAGGTTACAATGTTATCCAACCAGGATAGAGGTATTTATACTCACCTCCATAACTGCAGCAGTTAGTATGGGTTCTTTATTGTTTTCACTTCCAATTCCTGAATCATCAGCATCGATTAGACTATCAACCGGGACGTTGTTAAGAGATTTGAGAAATGAATAGTCCCTTTCACTTGGATCCAGAGTTACACAAACATCATAAGAGTATGGGAGCGGCAAGGATCCATTGTTAAATGTAGAAAGAAACCTTGGATCAATTTGAGGGTATGTGCTTATTGAGCTAAATGGTGTAGATTTTTTTGATTCTTTGTATTTAGATATGATTGCCAACACCACAGTTAATAAAAAGAGAAAAGAAATCAATGCTACAGCAATTATCATGTAGATATGTATGTTTGATTGATGGTCTGCTCTCTTGAATTGAGTACTAAGTTCTGGAAGCACATTCTGAAAGCTGTTAGCAACTACAAGGTTTAATGTAACAGTGGCTGAGAGATGGGGACTTCCATTGTCCTTTACTATAACCACAACTCTGTGTCTCATGATATCTTTTTCTTGAAAAACTCGAGATGTTCTGACTTCTCCTGTATATTGATCAATGATAAAATGGGATGTGTCAGAATCTTGCAAAAAATAATAAGACAGCCAAGCATTGTGACCTGAGTCTGCATCTACTGCAATCACTTTAGTCACCAGAGAACCTTGTTCAGAGGAGAAAGGGACCATCTCAAATGCTGCAGCTCCACCAACATCTAGTGATGGGTAGAGAATTATTGGTGAATTGTCATTCTGATCAACAACACAAATTCTCACAATTGTGCTGCTGTTCAGAGAAGGAAACCCATTATCTTTAGCCATAATCTGGATGTGAAATTCTCTGTCCTGCTCATAATCAAATGATTGCTGAGCATAAATGACACCTGTTACTGGGTTAACAGAAATGTAAGAGATTGAAGTAATCTCAGCTGTATTGTTGCTGATAATGGAATACACAATTTTAGCATTTTCTTCAGAATCCTTATCCACTGCATGTATACTGTATATTGAGGCTCCTGGTTGATTATTTTCTGGTACATAGGCAAAATAGGTTGGTTTTTCAAAAGCAGGTGGATTATCATTTATATCAGAAACATCCAATCTGATAGTTTTTCTGAAAGACAGTGGGGGAGAACCCTTGTCCACAGCTTGAATTGTGATATCATAAAATAACTGCTTTTCTCTATCCAAGGTACTCATTGTAACAATTTTGTAGAAATTTCCAGACGATGATACCAATTTGAAAGGCACTGTCCCTATGATCTGACAATCAACCTCTCCATTTTCTCCAGAGTCTAGATCATTCACTTTAATCAAGGCAACCACAGTTCCTGGAGCAGAATCTTCAGAAATAGGTGTGGTAATTGATGTAACTGATATCACTGGAGTGTTGTCATTTTCATCAATAATTTCTATTAAAATCTTGGCATGGGAAACTAGGCCGCCTCCATCGTGAGCTTGTACAGATATGTCATAATATTTTGACTCCTCATAATCCACAGTTCCTATAGTTGTAATTTCTCCACTTTTAGGATTGATAGTAAATATATGGTGCACATTGTTTTCAGTTGTGCCAAAAGTGTATGTGATTTGGGCATTTATACCAGCATCTTTATCAGTAGCGTTAACATTGAGAATTGTGAAATTCAGCGGGATATTTTCACGTATGCTCACTTTTTGCACTTCTTTAGCAAATACAGGAAAATTATCATTGATATCAGTAACAGTAATTTTAATTAGAGTTGTACCTGTTTGCACAGGATTTCCACTATCACATGCTGTTAATATCAGTTCATGGTTGCCTTGAAATTCACGATCTAAATTTGTTTCTAACACCAGTTCTGGATATGTTCTGCCATCATTACTAGTCTTCTCCCCCAGTATAAAATGCTTGTTTGTACTGAGCTTGTAGCTCAGGAGAGAATTCATTCCCACATCCAGATCTTCAGCATTTTGTAAAACAAATTTTGCTCCAGGTATGGTGGATTCACTGATTTCTAACTCAATTTTTTCATGAATAAATCTTGGTGGATTATCATTAATGTCCTTAATGTCAACCTTAACATGAAAAACATTTAGAGGATTTTCAATCACTGCATCAAAGGTTAGTGAACAGTCTTCTATTGTTCTACACAGTGATTCTCTGTCTATCCTGTCTGCAACATTTAAATTCCCATTTCCTAGATTCACACTGAAATATTTCTCTGAAATCTGAGAAACAATGCGTAATTTTCTAATTGAAATTTCCTTAATATTCAATCCTAGATCATTTGCTAAATTTGCTATTGTTGAACCTTTTTTCAGTTCTTCAGAAATGGAGTAATGAATCTGACTAGAGACTGAATGACAAAGGCATAAACAGAGCAATGAAAATATTACTTGCCATCTGAATCCTTTCCTTGTCTGTATCTGCTGGATTTTCCTCTCACCCATTCTTAGTTTATAAATTATCCAAAATGAAGATGTTTGAAATATTCAAAATGAAGATGTAAAATCCACTTCTTTATGTTCCCTTCAGCTTTATGTATCCTCTCTGTGGCAATCTAAAATGCCAATGGTATTTTCTTGCGCATTTGCACTATATAGTGCCTTACAGAAGTACCAACAGATCTCCAAGGTTTCCTATTATTAGTGGACAGCGGCGCTCTGAGGCATAACAGTGGAACTACAGTTTCGCAAAGCAGATAAAACCTGAACTATTTAATGAACAGTGTTTAGACATGAGGATTTAAAATATATGTTTTCACTTTTTATATTAAGAATGATATCCTGAAATATAAGTATGCTGGCAGATGATGCTTAAGAAACACTGATTAGTAAAATAAAAGTACAACACTATATTTTTCCCAATATTTGTGCTGCTATATTGTAAAAAGTAGACCTTGAGGTCTGTGGCTTCTTTTTGCAAATTTCTCTAAAATATGTGACTTGAAAAACAATATCCTTCTTACAATAATTACTCATATTATGATCAATAGTAGTTTAAATTGCAGAAGTAATATAAATGATTAGGATTATCAGATAAAGTCACCCTGCTATTGATTTATCTCTATTTTTTAAGTTCTGGCCCCAGTTTGCATATTGAAAATACATAGATTTTTTTTTCTGCACTGAAAAGGAACAATTGCAAAATTTGCTGCTTAAAAATAAAAGATATTTGGGGGGAAAAATTGTTATCTCTGTAAAAGACTGTATAATGCATATAATTATATAACTCATTACTGCATATGTTGGTAGCATATGTATAAATAGCCTGAGGATAGCACTCTTATAAACATATCCATACACAGCAGCAGGCCAAAGCAGGGTCCAAGCAAGACCACACGCAATTAATTTTGTAATATGTCTTCATTTTTATTTTAGTTCATGGGCAGTTAGGCTGCTTAGAATATTCAGCATTCCTGCAGATTAATACATATCTCCCACTTAATATGCAGTGAGAAATTCCCTGCTACACACACCACATGACTTGTACAGTAACCAGGAGGTAATAGAGCTCTTTGCCCTATGTGCATCAATTTAACTTGTATATACAAAAATTCATTCAAATATTTCTAGTCACTTATAGAAGCATGGCAACAATAAACCCACTTTTTTTAGAATGCCAAAAAAAGACAAAAAGACAATAGCCCTTCCAGTTCAGCCTATTATCCTGCAATGTTGATCCAGAGGAAGAAAAAAAAAACTCATGAGGCCAAATCCAATTATCTTAATTATAGGGAAAGAAAATCCTTCCTGACTCCAAAAATGGCAATCAAAATAATTCCCTGGATCAAGACCCCACCTCTAGTTATCTAGTACCCATAACTTGTAATATTCCTACACTCAAGGAAGACATTTAGGCCCCTTTGGAACTCTTATGTAATCAACCATAACAACTTTCTCATGCAGACAGCTCCACAGTCTCACTGATCTTACAGTAAAGAACCTCCTTCTATGTTGGTGAAGAAACTTTCTTTCCTCTAAATATAGAGGATGCCCCTATAAGTTATACTTATAGGCCTTGGTATAAATAGATCATAAATGGATTGTGAAAAGGTTTACAGTGCATTACTAATTATTTATCTATAGTATATTTCATTATTTATTTTACTAAGTTTAAAACACAGGTTACAGAATTTGCAACTGAGGTAAGTCAACAAGTGTGCAATATCATTATTATTTACTGTTATCCCATTTTTAGATAACACTGATGTGTTTTTAAAGAACATGTAAGCATTCTATTAATCCCTACCCAGTAAAGATTACAATCTAATTTCCTTATCACAGTGTATAAATCAAATAAACAATTATTTAAAAATAAAACTTACAAACATCAGACAAAGGCCTGGATAGAACTAAACTCAATATCTTTTGAAAAAAAAAACAAAGCACCACACCATGTATGCTCAAGGATGAACCCATTTTTTAAAGTAGAAAAGTGCAAACATAATGTTTTGGAATATTATTGCTTCATCAAGTGTGATTCCCTGAAACATTGTATTTGCACTATATTGCTGCAAAATCAGCATTTTTCCCAAGTTGAGTGATGGGACAAACCAGAACTGAACTTAGATCCCAACAGAGCAAGTTAACAATGCTAACCACCAAGCCAATGTACCACCTGGTAGTAAAATGTATTAAATGCACAGTGTACACATTAATGTTGCACACTAGCTTTGAAAGAAATAACTTAAAAGTATGTTGAGCATCAAAGGCAAAACTAATTTGAAGGAAAAGCTAATGTGAACTAAATGTTATTTTATAAAACTGTAACAATGTCTTGACGATGGGGTTATATCATTTGAAAGTTGTTTCTCTAGGATATGAATTATATATGAGTATGAAAGAAGTGAAAAATCAAGCCAAGTAAAATACTGACTTACCTGTACAATGTTAGCAGTAGTCACTGTTTCTTTTATAGATTCATTTCCAATTCCTGAATCATCAGCATCAATTAGACTATCAACTGGGACATTGTGAGGAGGTTTGAGAAAAGCAAAGTCCTTTTCACTTGGATCCAGAGTTACACAAACATCATATGCATATGGTAATGGTAAAGTGCCATTATTAAAATTAGGAATGAACCTGGGATCAATTTGTGGATAAGTGTTTATAGAGCTAAATGATGTAGGAGATTTTGATTCTCTGTATTTAGATATGATTGCCAACATCACAGACAACATGAACAAAAAAGAAACCAATGCAATGGCAATTACCAGGTAGATATGTATGTTTGAATGAGAATCTGAATTCAAAGAGTGGTTACTATGCTCAGGAAGCGCCTGCTGAAAATGATCAGCAACAAGTAGTTTCAATGTTACAGTGGCTGAGAGAGGAGGGCTTCCATTATCCTTTACTAATATAACGGCCTGGTGCTTCAAAACATCTCTTTCTTGAAATACTCGAGATATTCTGATCTCTCCCGTATATTGATCAATGTTAAAATGTGAGGTTTCTGAATCTTGTAAAAAATTAAAAGACAGCCAAGCATTGTGGCCTGAGTCAGCATCTACTGCAACCACTTTAGTCACAAGAGAACCTAGTTCAGATGAGAAAGGAACCATGTCATAAACTGTAGATACCCCAACATCTGGTGATGGGTAGAGAATTATTGGTGAATTATCATTCTGATCAGTGACACAGATTCTTACAGTTGTGCTGCTGTTTAAAGATGGAGATCCACTGTCTTTCGCCATGACCTGGATGTGAAATTCTTTATCTTTCTCATAATCAAAGGATCGTTGTGCATAGATTACTCCAGTTACTGGGTTAATGGAAATGTCAGAAACTGTAGCAAGTGTCTCTGGATTCATGCTCATAATGGAATACACAAGTTTTGCATTTTCTTCAGTGTCCTTATCTATTGCTTGGACAATGTATATTGAAGATCCGGGTTGGTTATTTTCTGGTATATAGGCAACATAGCTTGATTTTGTAAAAAAAGGTGGATTGTCATTTATATCTGAAACATCCAAGATGATGGTTTTCCTGGAAGATAGTGGTGGAGATCCTCTGTCAGTAGCTTGAATGGTGATGTTATAATGAGAATGAGTTTCTCTATCCAAGTGGCCTGTTGTTACAATTTTGTAAAAGTTTCCAGTTGATGATATCAATTTAAATGGTAGTTTACCTATAATCTCACAGTCAACCTCACCATTTTCCTTAGAGTCTATGTCATAAGCTTTAATTAATGCGACTACTATTCCTGATGCAGAATCTTCAGAGATTGGGGTATTTACAGAGGTAACTGATATCTCCGGAGAATTGTCATTTTCATCTAAAATGTATATTAATATCTTGGCATGTGAAACAAGGCCACCACCATCCTTCCCCTCTACAGGTATTTCATAAAGTTTAGTCTTTTCAAAATTCAAATTGTCCTTTGTTTTGATTTCCCCATTTATAGAATTGATGGAAAATGTATGGATGGCATTTTTTGATCTTTCATTAATAGTGTATGTGATCTGTGAGTTGATGCCTTCATCTTTATCACTTGCGCTGATATGAAGAATGGTAGAATCCAATGGAATATTTTCATTTATGCTCACTTTGTAAACTTCTTGGGTAAATACAGGAAAATTATCATTAAAATCTGTCACAGAAATTCTAATTAGCATTGTGCCTGTTTGCATAGGGTTTCCTCCATCAAATGCCATGAGCACTATTTCATGCATGCTTTCAGTCTCACGATCTAAAGGTTTCTCTAATACAAGTTCTGGTAATGTACTGCTATCAGAGCTGGACTTTTCCATCAAAACAAAATGTTTATTGTCACCAAGTTTATAGCTCTGCAAAGAATTTATTCCTACATCCAGATCTTCTGCATCTTGTAAAGCAAAATGTACTCCTGGTAAGGTGTGTTCACTAATTTGCAGGTCAACTGTCTCATAAAGAAATTGTGGGGGATTATCATTTAAATCCTTAATGTCAACCCTAACATGAAAAACATTTAGTGGATTCTCAATCACTGCATCAAAGGTTAGAAAACAATCTTCTGCTGCTCCACACAGTGATTCCCTGTCTATTCTGTCTGCAACATTTAAATTCCCATTTCCTAAATTTACACTAAAATATTTCTCTGAAACCTGGGATACAATACGGAGTTTTCTCATTGAAATTTCCTTAATATTCAATCCCAGATCATTTGCTAAATTTGCTATTGTTGAACCTTTTTGCATTTCTTCAAAAATGGAATAATGGATCTGACTAGAGACTGAATGACAAAGACAGAATAATAGGAATGAAAACATTACTTGCCATCTGAATCCTTTCCATGTCTGTGATTGCTGGATTTTCAATGCAGACATTCTTTGTTCTTGGAATATGCAAAGTAAAGATTTTTGCCGTTATTAATCCAGAAAGGTAAAATCCACTTTATTCTAAGATCTTCAGCAGATGAATCTTCTCAATGTGAATGTTAAATATTTGTGATCTCTTCTTGCAGATCTGTTTTGTTCCTACCCTATTTGAAATACCAATTGAGCTTCAAGATTTCTTAGAATTGGTGAACAGCGGCGCTCTGAGGCAGAAGCGTAGAACTGCAGACACTATATATAAAAATTGAAATTCCAGAACTATTTTCTAAAACATGATGATTCTTGATGAAATATAGATTACTTAATAGAAACTTAGTATTTTCAAAGCTAGGAAAGATAGTCTCTTAATAAAGCAGCCTTAATACGCATTGCATGTATACGAGCACAGTGTAGCAAGCTTTAGATATAATATTGTTAGCAAATCTATCACTAATGAAGCACTGTTAGGTACACAGGAATCCCAGGTTTAATCAACTTTGTTATCCTTAGCTAAGAAAGTAGTCTTGGGTATACCTAAATGTGTCTTTTATAGCTGTAGTACAGTAAAGTATTTCCAATCAGTAGCACTGTTTCGTTACATGGTGATATCATTACAAGACCAAATGTAAAGACTAAACTTGGGGGTTATTGGCTAAAGTGAGAATTGAACTGTCGATTTCTCAAACAATGGATTCCCATAGCAAATCCACGACTGCAACAATAGTAAAGTCATGGCTGCGACAATATTCCCATAATTTAGTCACGACTGTGACAGTAGCAGTCTATTGCGACCATCTTTAACTAGTGAATTCACACCTTTGCACAACAATTCAGAATTTAGTCAATAACCCACATAGTGATTTTTTAGCCTATGATTATCCCTACTGATATTAGCTCATTGTATCTCAAGTATGGTGGTGCTGTATCATTAACAATTTAGTATTAAGGAAAATATATCTCTGCATCAAAGAGTGTAGGATATTTAAGTTTAACAAACATTTTTATTTTCAGAGACTTGTTTTTACAAGAACTTGGGAAGTATGCAGCATGATTATGGAAGCACTAGGTCTAATTTAGTATATCATTTTACAGAAATTTGTAAGGGGACTCTGCTGAGGAAAATTGAATTTGAATTAAAGGACCACTAACACAAAAAATAAATAAAAAATACTCATTTGGATTAGCATGTCTGTTATTCAAATACAACAGTATTTAAAATATTGTCTTTGAATGTATACTAATGAATTGTTTTGTATATCTATATATCTGGTGCTGTTCGACTGACTATACCTGCCTATCCATGAATAGCATCCATCGCTGATTGCTTCTTTACCAAGGTATTCCACTGTTTTCTGAATACGGAGTAGCAAATTCATGCCTGTCTGTCAAATTCGCACTGAAAAATAGCTCCATATCTGTGGGGAATTTACTCCTCAGATACATAAATTGTTCTGAGAAATTCATTACTTCACACAGCCCCAAAACCAGTTAGTATAAGAAGGTTCAAACTGCTTCCTAAACATAAGAGAATTATGGCTTAGCTTCAAAGAAACCAGTTCCAGAAATAAATAGACAATTAAATATTTTTTCTTTGGCACTGCATAATATAAAAAAATTATTTTAACTAATTTGTAAATAGTGCTGCTAAATTCATGATTTTTATAGATATTCAGTCCTCAGCAATTTAATTCATAGGCATGAGCTAAAAAGACAAACAATCAATCAATCAATGAAATCAGTCATATAAGAAACTTTCAGGAGCAAAGTGGCATCTAGCTGCTGGCCAAACTAACAGTTGATAACTGACTTTTTAGAACTGTCAACCCTGTCAATCAAGTCACTGACTTGAGATTCCAACTTGTCTGCAAGGACTGAGGCAGTGACTATATATGCATATAATATATATATAGTAAATAAATTAACATAAGCAAATAATATTCATAACAAACAAATGGAGTAAATGATAACTGAACTCTTCTGCGAAATGTAATACGGAATGAGATTCCCCTGGTAGAAGAATAACAGTACATCTACAGACTCACAAAAGGCATAATTAGGAGAGTCTTTCATGGTTGGGTGATATCTCTTCTTACAGCAAATTTTTGTACCATTAAAATGACCATAAAAATGCAGAATAAAAAAAAACAATAAATACCCATCAACTAAAGGCATATGATTCTCATTTTCCAGGAAATATTTTCAGTAGCCTTGAGATTTAGATAAACTTGTTCAAATCTCAGGGCGTACAAACTTTGTATACTAAATTACTGTGCCTACTAAATAGCATCAACCGTACTATAATGTAATAATATATATGTGCACATTTGTATAGTTCACACTACTACAATTAGTTACCAAAATGAGATAAATAGGATTATGAAACCAGTAATGGGAGATTATGAAGCCCAAGGGGAATATTTCCAAAAATTTAAAAAGTTTTTTTCCTGGTATATCGATATACCTTTAATTAGGTCGAAAATATCGATCCCTGGTTGCGTGAGGTGAAATCCCATTATTCCCTAAGGAGATGGTTTAGAACCTTTTTTCGAAGTCCCCATCGAAAAGATCAGTGATATTGATATTGATGGAAAAGAAGCTCCATGGAAAGTAATGGAAAGTGTAGTGTTATCAATGCATTGATACATTTTATTTGGCATTTCATAAATTGAGGAAAAATGTGGCGAAAAGGGAAAAGCAGTGATAATGTGGGAAAAAGCAGTGAAACGGATGGAATTGCAGTGAATAGATCAAAATGACCTTTATAAATTTCCTCCCCAAGTGTTGCTAATTGTAAATTATACCTTTATTACATTTACAGTTACTGTTACTAAAAACAAAGCAATAAAAGAAAAAATTAACAACACCACAGTCAATACTGTTTATATATACATAAAATACCAGGAAAGTATCCTCCTATGCATGCAAGGCTGAAATATGTATTGTGTTCTTTAAAAATGGCTTACAGTTTGATTACTGCCTGGATCCCCTTTCTTGCTGTGCTATTGTGATTCAGAAATAGTTACATGGGGAACCTCTGATAAGCAATTCCAGAAGTGTAAAAGGCTGCACACACGTGAAGTATGGGGGATGTATACTTTTATTAGGACAATGCAGTACATATGAACTAGGTTTCAGTTTTGTACTGCACCTTGGTGGTCTAAAAAAGGAAATATCCAGCATACTTTATGTGTGCGTGGCATTTTGCTCTTCTAAAATTGCTGATCTAGACACTGCCCTTCACCAAATGACCTGGCACCACAGCTCTTTTTTATTACACTACTGAGGTGTGCACTCATATTATGCAGTTGTTGCTTGAACCTCTGATGAGAAAAGACTTTATACAAGTTTGGAAAGAGAAACTGTAAGTTTTCTTATAATACAGTGAATTATATTGCTTAAAAATGTGTCTGGCATCAACATATACAACAGGGGTGTAAATATAGTGGTTGCAATGGTTGAGACTGTGACCAGACTCCTGACTAATTGACCACTGCAACCCCTCTCTTGCAGTTCAGCACCTGCCTCCTGCACCCCCTGAATCATAGTAAGTCATAACCTTTTGGACTGTGGCACAGGAAGGGGCAGCACTGAGAGGAGGGTAGAAGATCCTGATACACATTCTACACCAGGCCCAAGGGTGGGGGCCCAGTGTCTATCTTATATGAAAAGGAGTTTAGAGTGCTGCATGTATGAATTCTGAAAGGATGCAAAATTTCTTTAAAACTTCATCTGGGTATTACAAATGAAAATAGAAGTATAAGTTGCATATCCATTTTTCTAAACACAAAACTATTGAAATGTGAAAAAGTAGACCTGCTGTATATAAAAGATTATCATTTGTAAAATAAAAAAATGAGCAATGATTTAGAAGCAGTTATATTGATATTTTTTAGAAGAATTGCTGAACGTAAACTTACTTCTACTAATAGTAATTAATCCTACTAATGAAATAGTCTACACAAAGCCAACAAAAAAAAAATCAGGTCCCTTCATGTTCTAATTTTCCTTACTCTTTAGAGAGCATGCTACCTTCAGAATAAACTATGCAAGTTAACTATAAAGTTAAATCTGATACCTTGATCACCATATTCCCATAAAAGCAAAAACAATGACTCACCTGCAGAATGCTATCAGAATTAATTATTGCTTTTCTACTTTCATTTCCAATTCCAGAATCATCAGCATCAATTAGACTTTCAACTGGAACATTGTTATGAGGTTTAATAAAATCAAAATCCCTCTCACTTGGATCCAGGGTTACACATACATCGTAAGAGTATGGCAGTGGCAAGGTGCTGTTACTAAATCTAGGCAAAAAACTGGAATTCACTTGTGGATATGTGCTTATTGAAGTAAATGGTGTAGGAGCTTTTGACTCTTTGCATTTAGATATGATCACCGACATCACAGTCAACGTGAATAAAAAAGAAATTGATGCTATTGCAATTAAGAGATAGATTTTTATGTTTGATTGAGAGTCCGAGTTCTTGGATTGGTTGCTGACATCAGGAAGCACATGCTGGAAATTATCACTAACTACAAAGTTCAGGGTAACAGTGGCTGAAAGAGGGGGGCTACCATTGTCCTTTACTATAACCACCGCTTTTTGTCTCAAGACATCTTTTTCTTGAAAAGCACGAGATGTTCTGACTTCTCCTGTATATTGATTAATACCAAAATTAGAAGTTTCAGGCAAAAAATAATAAGATAACCAAGAATTATGACCCGAGTCAGCATCCACTGCAATCACTTTAGTCACTAATGAGCCTTGTTCAGTGCTAAAAGGAACTATGTCAAAAACTTCAGAGTCTCCAATATCTGGTGATGGGTAAAGAACTGTTGGTGAATTGTCATTCTGATCAACCACACAAATTCTTACAATTATGCTACTGTTAAGAGCCGGAGAACCATTGTCTTTGGCCATGACATGAATGTGAAATTCTTTTTCCTGCTCATAGTCAAATGATCGCTGAGCATAAATAACCCCAGTTACAGGATTAATAGAAATAGCAGTTGATTTCAGCTCTTCTGTATTGTTGTTTATAATGGAATAAACAAGTTTAGCATTTCCTTCAACATCTTTATCAGTTGCATGAACACTGTATATTGAGGCACCTGGCTGATTATTTTCTGGTATGTAGGCAATATGGTACGCTTTTTCAAAAACTGGGGAGTTGTCATTTATATCTGACACATCGAATCTGATAGATTTTTTAGACATCAATGATGGGGAACCTTTGTCTGTGGCTACAATGGTGACATTATAATGTGACACTTTTTCTCTGTCCAAGGTGCTTGTTGTAACAATTTTATAAAAGTTTCCAGATGATGACAGTAATGTAAAAGGTGCTTTATCAGCTATTTGACAGTCAACTTCCCCATTTTCATTGGAGTCTAGATCATGTACTTTAATCAGTGCCACTACAGTGCCAGGTGCAGAATCCTCTGAAATTGGAGTGGTTATTGAGGTAGCCAAAATCTCTGGAGCATTATCATTGTCATCTAAAATCTGTATTAACACTTTGGCTTGGGAAACTAGGCCACCACCATCTTTTGCCTGTCCTGATATTTCATAATGTTTTGTCTTCTCATAATCCAAACGTTCCTTTGTTTTGATTTCGCCAGTTGTAGGATTAATGGAAAATGTATGGATGTCATGCTTTGATGTTGCACTGAACGAGTATGTGATCTGTGAGTTGCTGCCTTCATCTTTATCACTTGCACTGATATGAAGAATTGTAGAATCCAATGGGATATTTTCATTTATGCTCACCTTGTATACTTCTTGAGTAAATATAGGAAAATTATCATTGAAATCCTTCACATAAATTCTAATTAATGTTGTGCCGGTTTGCACAGGATTTCCTCCATCAAATGCCATGAGCACTATTTCATGCATGCTTTCAGTCTCACGATCTAAAGATTTCTCTAATACAAGTTCTACAATAGTATTGCTGTCTTTGCTAGACTTCTCTCCCAGTAGAAAATGATTATTGGAACTGAGCTTGTAACTCTGCAGAGAATTTATTCCCACATCAAGGTCCTCAGCATTTGGTAAAACAAATCTTGTTCCTGGCGGTGTGAATTCACTTATTTCTAATTGAACTGTCTCCTGAGTGAATTTTGGGGGATTATCATTTATGTCCTTAATATCAACCCTAACATGAAAAACGTTTAGTGGATTCTCAATTACTGCATCAAAGATTAGAAAACAGTCTTCTGCTGCTCCACACAATGATTCCCTGTCTATTCTGTCTGCAACATTTAAATTCCCATTTGCTACATTTAAATGAAAATATTTTTCTGAAAGCACGGATACAATACGCAGTTTTCTCATTGAAATTTCTTTAGTATTTAATCCCAGATCATTTGCTAAATTTGTAATTGTTGAACCTTTTTGCATTTCCTCAAAAATGGAGTATTGAATCTGGCCAAAGGCTGAATGACAAAGACAAGAAAATAGAAATGAAACAATTACTTGCCATCTGAATCCATTCCATGACAGCGTTTGCTTGATTTTCTTCTGCTTTCTTGCATGTGAAACATCAAAAATGAAGACTCTTGCTATACTTATAATCCATTTTGAAAGAGAGAAGACAGAGAAAATCATCTTCCTTCTGAAACCTTCAGCAGAAGTATCCACTATACAAAATTCTAAAATGTTTGTGATCCTCCCTGCAATTGTGTGCTGTATCTGCCTTATGGAAGTACCAATGGATCTCCAAGGTTTCTTTCTATTGGTGAACAGCGGCGCTCTGAGGTGTAATAGTGGAATTGCACGTACTATTTATCATTGTATTATTTGATTTCAATGCTCAATTGCACAATATAGTCTACTGAAAATTAGTTCCATGTGTTGTACTATATTACAATTAAAATATTATAATTATTTATAGTAAAGATGTACTATTGTATGCATTTATAGGAATGGTACCATATTAGAAACTAGCTAACTATTTTTATGAAAGTCAAGGAAAGAAAGTAGAGAAATTCTGAATAAGGCCACTATCATTTTAGTGGTATATGAACAAAAATTTACAGCAAACAAATTTCTCATTAACCATTTATGCATACATAATATCGTTCATTAACAATATTCCATGATATTTTATAGAGAATCAAATTTAAATGATTTTTAATGAATATTATACAATATAATAATGCTGTGTGTGTCTACCTGGTATATATATATATATATATATATATATATATA
>JAKJJM010002556.1:0-10021 GCA_021901965.1 Pipa carvalhoi
AGTTACACTATCATTATATATTAATCTGTTATAAATAAACTACTGCATTTTATGTTCACAAGAATTCCTGGCGCCCAGTATTATTATTTGTTCATTGCTGTCCCTATATGTATTGGCGGGAGCTCACCCCCCTGAGAGAGAATATCACTAGTAGTAAAAATAGCGCTACACATGTTTAATGATGAAATGACCTTGGATGATGTGATGAAGTTGATGATACTGCTGTACTGAATTGCTGCTATGAAAATAAAAGAACTGTTGATTTTGCAAATGAAGGAATTCTCTGCCTGATTTGAATCTGCTGCTGTGGACTTTATTCAGGTGACCTGCCTAATTCAGGATAAAGGGGAACTACACTAAGGGAGGTAAATTTGCACCACATCCGCACCACATCTACATTTACATTTTTAAGTAACCTGTAGCCCGTTTGGATCAGACCCTTGGGAGGGCCCGTGACAATGGTATTCCCCAAGTGGGTAGAGTTGGTCACTTGGCTCCTGCATATTACACTAGGATCGCTGAGGAGGAAGACGCCTGCACTCTGCTAGTACTTCAATGCAGAGGTGGTGATGATCTGATTCTAATAACCTGAGCTCCCAAACAGAGCGGCACACAGAGGATAAGAATCAGATCATTGGGCCGCCTCTGCATAGAAGCATAACTAGCCTACTAAGGTAGTATTGGTTATCGGGGACTGGGGGGGGGGGTGGCACATTTTCATTACTCCTCCTAAGGAGTCAAAAAATCTTGGCCTAGCCCTGCAAATGCATCTGCATTTAGTTGTCCATAAAAATAAAATCACTTCTCTAAAATAGCATTTTTAATCAGTTTATACAAACAATTGTTCCCAGAAGTTTTACAAACATGTAGTTTTTTTTATTATTCTAAAATATAATTTTTTTACATTTAAAAGTGCAACAGTTAACACATCTGTGAAGTACAACACAGGCAAAACAAATATAAACAAAGGCAGTGATATAGCTTAGCATAATTGTTTTGGCAGTATTTAACGACTATTAAGGACTATATAGTAATAAAAATATACAAATTGATGTATAACATCATTATAGCTTACGTCCTTTACCAGATATCAGGACTAGGTAATACAGACTTCAGTTAACAAAAAAATTATTGTATAAAAACAATTCGGAATGTGGAAAATATGGCCTGATATCATCAATGTCCAATAGACATATTTTTTTTTTGTTATTTTGTTTTACTTAATCAGCGGTTATAATAGCAGGGTAATCATAATAACTGTACAAAATTCATTTTTATGGTTTAAATTTTCCTGTACATATTTCATAAAAATGTTAGATTTGGTCCACAATATCAGATTCAGGCACCATTACTGAGCCATTTTCCAGTTTATGGTTTTGTTAAGTCTTACCGAAAGATTTTCCACCTGGAAACAAAATCTTTAGAAATAGTAAACAGAATGTTAAAACTCATCAAGCTGTTTATAAGTGATTCCTTTCTTATCTAAGGGACAGCAGTATGGATGGACCACCTGTTATCCTTATGTTCTGGCCCAGCCTTTACTGATTGTTATATTAAGAACAATTAGTAGCATAACGAACAAGTGGATAGTGCCCATTCTTAAAAAAATATAAAAATTTGGAATGAGTGAGCACGAGTGGTTCATGCCTCTAGCAAATCACATCTAAAAACCTGCATGTTGAATCGCTAAAAATGTTTTGTGCAACATAAGGTTTCCTATATACAAATGGCAATATATAAATTCCCTGTACCTCATATTGCCACTGACTTCTATGCAATGTGGTGCATCAAGGTAATATTGATGTTGGTACCATACAGTACAATGTTAGTACCTGTAATTGAGCTACTGCTAAATACAAATTCAGCAACTGCTGGAGGTCTTCATGTTGGCAAAAATTGATTCACGTGGATGTGCCCCACATATGAAATGCTTCCTGGACCACAATGGATTGCAAACACCACCCAACCTTGCTACAAAGTCATCACTAGTATCTGCTATATCAAGGCTCTTTCTAACTACCTAGACACTGTTGGCATTTATTTCAATGTAAGCAATTAGTCACGAACACAATGTAAAAAGACCTAGTAATAACTATGCACAAACAGTTTCTGATGTAATATTTGCAGTGGTTAATACTACTGTCAGTTCTAATGCACAATGTCTAAAATCTGCTTTAAGCATTTTTAATCCATGCATTAAAAAACAAGGTATAAAATAAACTGCCCTGTTAGCCGATATTAACTTTTAGAGATGTATTTGGTTAATACTCTTCTAATTCCAATTATTTCCAAAGTGTTATCAAAAATATATCTATATATTTTTTAATGTTAATATGTGCATAACTTCAAAAGAAAACATGTATTAAAAATAGCAAATTCAATAGGCTGTTGAACCCAGAATTTCATCCTGTGTATGTTTCCATCTGAAGACAAAATCTGTCATCCCTTCAGGTTCAATGTTATAAAAGTGGTTTTGATGCTTGGTCAACAGCAGTGATTATTTCCACAGAATTAATAAGTGGTCTCCTTGGTAGGTCCAATAAAATTGTTTGTACATCAGTTATTTATTATTTACATAATTACATTGATGGAATTTTACTGTTGTGTTGATTTCTGGTCTTCATACTCATGAATGCCCTAAATTAGGAAGATACAGTTCTGATGTCCATTGTCATATTTAAGATTTAAAAATCCACAAATACAATGAGATGCTATGATGTACCGCTTGATAAAATATAAAAGATGATCTTAAACAATTGGTCCTTGAAAACAACTGTTCTTTCCAGTTCAAAAGTGTGATTTTGATACAAACTCACTTCTATTGATTAGCATGTCGTTTATAAGACAAACAGTTCCATGTCTTATTCTTCGATGCAATAAAACAGTTGTCGATTTAAAAAAAAATAGAAATCTCTTGTCTTCACAGCCTTTCCCTTTTTTTTTTTTATGGCTTGATATGTGAAATGGATTCTGTGAAATTTCACAGAAAACTGTCTTCAACGAGATCTGAGGAATCTATCCCAATGTCATCCATCATCTCAATATCTTCAATGGTCTCATCCTCTCTCTTTATAAAAGTAGAGCTGCTTGAACCAGTTTCAATTGCACTTTCTTCTGATGTCTGAGAACTGGAGATAAAAAAAAACGAATTTATTTCTTTAAGGTTATACAGTTGTTACCAGTTTATTCTACAAGATGTATCTATTTAAGCGGATTATTATTAATGCTAAATACTATTCTATCACTGGGGCAGATTTTCTAAAAATGAATCAGATTCCTTGCTTTTTAACAAGTTGCTTTGCCTTTATAAAAAAAAAATAATGGGGATATATAACAAAATGACAATAGTTTAGAGACTTAGGGCAATATTTAATAAGACCGAAAAGATGCAAATTCGTCATTTCGGGTTTATTAAATTGTCTCGTGAGATCATTCCCCGGGAATTTTCGTTTTCAAATTCCAGAATTGGAGGTTTCGATGGAAAGGTTTAGTAGCCATAGGAGAGATGGCTACCTTTCCACTGAAACATCCAATTCTGGAATTCAAAAACAAAAATCCACGAGGGTTCATCTCGCGGGATCATCTCACATGGAAATCTCGCGAGATTAAGCCTGAAAAGACTCAAATCTGAGTATTCGAGTCTACAATATTATATATATTTTTTTATAGTAGAAACATTGTATGAAAACAGTGACTTTGTTAAAAAAAAGTTCTGAAATGGGTTCAAACTTACACTTCAAGAAAAGATGTCAAGAATGTCAAAACTACTTAAACTGATACTTTTAGTAAAACCTACTTTGCATGAATTTTTTATGTTAAAGCAATTTGATGCATTTCATCTATCGATTTTAAGTTTAGAAAGTCTGGATTTAAAGGGTCTAAAACGTTCTACACTATCTATACCTGCTATGGAGGACAGAAACATTACTAAGGGTTACCTGTGCCTGTTCCTCTTGCCAGACTCATCTTCTGAGACAGGATCAATATCGGGAAGGGGGATAATATAACCGCTATCAGCGCTCAATCTCTGCTCATCAAATCCACTCTCTCTGTCCTTCATTTTGTTCTCATTTTTGTATGTCACCCCAATATAGGAATTGTCACTATCACTTCTCATGCGAGTAACTGCTGGATGGTCACTTTTCAGGAAGTCATGAAGAACTGTCTCGTAGCACTGCAGATATTTGAAGGACAGTTTAGAACCACATAATTACTAATACGAGGTTTGGTTTTAATCATTTCTGCAGACAAAAAGATTTTTCTCTATGCTTAAATAGCCTATAATCATCCCAAAATCATAACCACTCAACTATGTACATTTAGATGAACCTTAGCAATCAAAGATTGATGTACTTCATTTTACAATACTTTTAAAATATGTTTGCAAAGTTAATAATTTAGATGATTTAACTATTCCAAATATGCATTAAACTGCTATTTAATGCAGCATCTTCAACCCTTCAGTTAAGAAAACCCTTTTAATATTTCTGGGTTATTACATTCTTTTAAGTGTTATTCCAAACTTGCATTAATAAAGAATATGTTCTGGCATAACAAGCTTTAATTATGCATTTATTTATTGCTACAATTTCATCTAAGTCTGTAAAGGAGAACAGTAGCAGATTAAAGTGCTTTTTGACAAAAGTCTTTCAAAATTGGCTATAATCGTGTATTATACCATAATTATATCATGCTCAAGAAAGCAGCCAAGGAATAACAACAGATGACATGCATTGACCCCCAGATGCTATACAGTGAGGTGATCTCCCCCATATTCTGTGCATTGCTACCCCAGATGTGCAGTGGGCCCATTGAGATGCTATATAGTGGCCCCCAGATATTGTGCACTGACCCCCTTGAACCTCCCCCAGCATTGGCCCTCTTTAACCTCCCCTAGCATTGCTCCCTACAGCACCGGTCCTCCCAAACCTCCCCCAGCATTGGTCCTCCCAAACCTCCCATAGTACCATAGTGATTCTATTACAACAATGCTATGCTTAGCTGTTTAGAGCACTGCTGTAGACGTAACAGCTGTGCTACTGAGCCAGTATAGGAATTGGGTATAAAGAACCAATGACTGATTGTCTCTTTGCTCTCATCAAGTGCTGCTGATCAGAGCTAACAGCTAAGAACTGCTGTAGTAAAAGAGAAGGTCAGGGCCCACCATTGTCGGCCTCCACCAGGATTTTTCCCAGTGTCCCAAAAAGTTAGTTGGACACTGCCAGCTGCTGCTTAAAGAGTATACTTTTTCAGTCTTATGTACAATAATTCAATAACAATTAGCTTCCACAAACTTATAAGTCAAAAAGACTAATATTGTGAAATATGTCGAATCTCATACCCGTTTGTATTCCACAGGAAGGAGGCTTTCAACAATGTCACTCAGATGGCAAAATGATGGCCTTTTTTCTGGTTCACTGTTCCAGCATTTAACCATGATGTCATACCTACAGATAACATGTATGAAGTCAAGTAAGAGATGTCATAAGTTAAACCTGAACAACATTTTGAATATAGACACAATTAGTTGGTAAAAAAACAAACAAACAATTTAAAATTCTGTAATGTACTTACACTTCATGGGTGGCATGGTCAGGCTTGGTCATTCTGTAGCCACTTTTTATCTTGTTATAGAAAGTAGAATCTACAATCATCCCTGGGTACGGTGTGCCTCCTTTTGACAAAACACAGAGAAGTAAATGACTAAGTTTAGACCGTAACTGTGTACGCTGTTTCATACTTCCCTAGCTTAGATGTTAATTGAGTGAACTCATTTGGAGTATAGAACATTTCACCTTGAAAAATGTACATGTATTTGGTTCCTGTTTTTAGCTACCTATCGAATCAATTTCAAATCAATTTCGATAAGTACCACCGAAAATGACAGATATCGCGATATCGAATTGCTCATATCGGATGGTATTTTCGCGATTACAATCCGATTTTACAAAAAATCGGAAAAACTCGGCTGCGATATTTTTCAATATCGCGATATCGATAATCTCAATGTTGGTTAATTGATATCAAAAATTGGCTTTTCCATTTTTAATAAATTTCGACCTACGTGTAAAATTAGTCTTACTTTCTAAATAATGTATATTTTCTTCTTAGGAGAATAAGTTTCAACCTCGTGTAACATTACCCCCTCCCCAGGAAACCTCATGGACACTTTTTTAAATACATATTAAACCAAACATTTAACAGCAGAATAACTGAAGTGCCTAAATCTTCTTACCAAGCGAGAAGATTTCCCATAGCAGAATTCCAAATGACCACACGTCGCTCAGGGTTGTATACAGGTTATCAAAAATGCTTTCAGGTGCCATCCACTTTACTGGGAGAAATGTCTAAAAACAGATTTCAAAAAAATCTGTTGAACTTGGTGAACTTGTGTTTTTATTCATTGTATCTATACATATGGAACTATTCTTATTGATAATACATTTAATGAGATAATTATGGTTATTATCAAGAATTGCTTTTTTAAACCATCTTTTTCTAGAAAATAAGACTGTTTTTTTTTTAAGCCACGTCTGTGGAATACACATTGTCAACAGTTACAGCTGATACTTACACTTCCTTTTGAAACATAGTTGGAGTCATGCATAATGTCCCTTGCCAGACCAAAGTCACATATCTTCACAATTTTCCCCTGCGCCAGCAGGACATTGCGAGCTGCTAAATCACGGTGAACACACTATATGGAGACAAGCGTTATTTAGTAAGGCAATATGTAAGGTAAGGTAATATGATTGAAGCCATATATATTAAATACTTATATTATCATTCTTCAAGTAATGAATTCCACATCCATAGTCCTGTCTTAGTATCTCATAAAATACCTTGCTAATAAAAGTTACTAATTATAGTCATTCCACTCATTCAGATGGATGCTCTAGATCAATTGGTGAGTCATATGAGTAACCACATCTCTATCCCTTGTATTTCCAAAGTCAGAACCTTAACATCTCTCAAACATGGAGTTACCTTTACATTCTCACCAATATGTTGCTGAGCCCCAAAGTGTTCTACAACTCTACTTGTAGTAGGGTCCAAATATCAAACTAATACAGAACCCTAAACAGCCAAGTGGGATTCTAATTATGGTGATGCTGGAAAATGTTCCTTTGCTACTTCCAAACATAGTTATCCCGTTATCAGAAAAAGAATGAAAAAATTATCTACACTCTGCTTGAATAGTACTTACATTTTTAGAAGCTAAAAATTCCATTCCTCTTGCAACCTGGTATGTAAAACTGAGCAAATCCAGTAGAGTCAGTCCTTCAAATGCATCCTCAGTCAGGAGATCTTTCACTTCTGATTAAAATAAAAATTAAAAAGGTAAGTATTTTTCAAACTTAAGTGCTAACATTTATAAGAAAAACTGAGTTATAAATTAATTCTGAATCACCCTTTTAACTATGAATAGTGATTACTGCTATCCAGAGAGAAACACAAGTCTCAGCATGCTTAGTAAGATATTGGTCATCTAAGTAAACTCAGAGTTGTAGTTCTCAGCAACTTAATGGTTCTTAGATGCGCAGCCTGAATTTATAGTCATTCAAATTTCCATCATTTTTAATAGAGTCTTAGTGAATTTGACCCTGAAAGTCCACAAACTACCAAGATTTGTCTGTCCCTAGGACAGGACATTAAGCCTTGTGTGCACCAGTTCAAGGCTTCCTTGTTTGCTGGAAAAATTATAGAAACAGGAGACTGAAAATGGTCTTATTGGAGAGAGACATCCAATGCACTGCAAATCCTTGTACGGTTTAGGTGTAAATGAGTAAATGTGAATAGCATTTTAACTGCTTCCTAACATCTACAAAGTGTTGCAAACCAGGTAAATTGAAGAGTAACCCTGCCTTTTCTCATTCTGATAAATAAATACAGGCTACATGTCTTGCATTCACCCTATAGTGTTGCTGTTCCTTGTCTGTACCTCAAGGTCTTTTACCTGACATTGGCTTCTTCTTGTAAGATGCAGGTCGATCATACAAAGATCTCTGGATATCAGAATATTTGGAGGGTTCCTTCATTTCAAGCATTGGCACATACTGTGTGGTATCGGCTTGTTTCATATCCATGTAATCCCCGTTGTTTTCAAAGGATAAAATGACGTAGCTAAAATATCAACATAAAATGTGTCAGTTCATCTTTGTCTAAATGGAATGAATTTAAATTCAAAACACACCTACAAGTAAACAAAAAGAATATTCACCTTAAATGTAACTTTTACTATAATTGCAGACAGTGGTATTCTAAGATAATTTACAACCATTCTGTATGTAATATGGCTGCCAATATGTGTAGCCACCTTACCCACTATGTGCTTATAGATGCCTCAAATCAATACAAAACAAAACACAACTAATAAATCAAACAAACAAAAAAAAATACATATTTTAAAGTAATATTTTAATCATTGCAGTTCTAATGAGGGTAATTAGTCCATGACAAAGAATTAAAAGCATTATTGTAAATAAATGATGTATTTAGAAGAACGTTTATGAAAAAGTGGATTTATTACCTTCTTGTGCTCTCATCAGCTGGATTCAGTCCAAAGATATCCAAATCCTTTTTTGGTTTCTCTAGATGACGGCTCTGAAAATTATCTCTGTTCTTATGAAGGTAATTTACAAGGTCGCCATAGAAGCAGTATTCAGTAATGATATAAATTGGTCCTGTCAGAAGAAGAGAGAATGTTAAATGCACTTGATCATCACACGGTCATTTCAAAAGGTTCATTCATTTTCTTTACTTAAAGAAATTGTTTAATGTTATACTGGGGACAAACATTAACTGAAGCACTGCAAAACAATAAAGAAGCACAGTCAGTATCTACAAAGGTTTTCAAGAATGTCAAAGCCTATGACGTTATGTTTATAAGGTATTTCATTCCAATCTTTATTACTTGTTATGGTTCTGAGAAGCCTCTGTTCAGCACTTCCAATTAAAGGTAATTTTCAGCTGATTCAATACTGGTTTATGTGAATGCTGATGTTGTCATGGCCATCAATGGTGTCTGGGCAAAGGCCAAAATGCATGAGCCACTGCTCTCAATATTATGTTTGATCAGTGAGTTTTTATCTAGTATCAGTTGGTTCACTCAGTGTTATGCCTCATTATTGTTTTATATATATATATATATATATATATATATATATATATATATATATATAAAACTTTTATTATTCTTTATATGTTATAGTTCTTTGATAAACAGACAAATTTAACCACTATAAAATATACATACAGCACATCATTCATTTCAGTAAGGAAATGACTGTGGGTGCCGGTGACAGATACAACGATGCCTGCTCTCTCTGTAGACAGATTTTTTATTATCACACAGAGAAAAGACCATTGATGAATATGATTACAGATGGCAGGGTATATTATGGGTTTTTTTTTTTTATCTAATGTATCTTAATTTAAAGTTAAGTAATTTAGTGATCGGTGTATATGAAGGGTTTTTTTAGGATGAGTTACTTACTAGTGCACTGCCTTATCTGTATGCCTGTGTATGTACATTTAAAGGTCACAGACATGTTCAGCCTATATTTTTGTCTTACTCAGTATTAGACATATGGTTTTATATGTGGCTCAAGGACATACAGTTGTGCTAGAAGAATCCAGAAGTGTCGCTCTGAGACTGTCATTTTCTACAGTGTTCCAAGAGCACAACGGCCAAGATACTCAAGATATTGTAGTAAAATATATTATTAAAATGGCTCTTGAGGGACCATAGTTTGGTTACATTGACTTTATAATGGTCAGTTAATACTAAACAAAGTCACTTAGCCTGGGATTAGTTTGCCTCATTTATTGACACACAGGTAACTGAATTACCGTATTTTTTCGCTCCATAAGACACACTTTTTCCCCAAAAATTTTCAGGGGAAATACCAGTGTGTCTTATGGAATGAGTATTTCTTTTTTTCAATTGCTGTGGGGAGCAGGTGTGTGTGTGTGTGTGGGGGGGGGGGGGGTGCCAGCCAGCTTCTCTTCTTTAATTCCC
>JAKJJM010002581.1:0-11231 GCA_021901965.1 Pipa carvalhoi
TATATATATATATATATATATACTGTATATATATATATATATATACTGTGTATATATATATATATATATATATATATATATATATATATATTTGTTCTTTAGATATCTTCAGTACTAAATAGTATCATGTTGAAATTTTTTTTTTATGTAAATGTTAATGTCATTTTGTGCATCACAGTTTTTAGCCTTGGGGAGATGCCAGAAAATATGATGGGTAAATTAGAAGGCTTATAGACAAAAGCACAGATCCTCTGTGCATTCATTTGTTTGTATAGGATTAGTGTATTCTGCCAGTTTTTAATAGAAAATGTCATCTCCTGTTGACAGCAGTTTTGGAGAGGATGAATGAGTTTTGCTGAGACAGGACAAGGCAGGGTGGGATTTGTTTAACGTAGCACACAGCCCCCATTCAATAACAAATAAAGAAACGCATAAGCAAAACATTAAGCATGCTAAATACAAAAACACTTGTTCATATTGTTTTAACACAGCTAATACCTACGGTATAAACAGCAGACATTAAGACAAGAGCATTACTGTTAAAGGACCAATTTGCCTAGATGCTGTGACTAGTGATGAACATAAACTGCCTCTGCTAAGTCAATTCCTAACCAGACAAGAATTAGCTTTTTGGCTGCATGCCTAGTACATCCTGAAAAGCCTCCATTTTAGCATCACCCTATAAACCTTACAGGAAACTATGCCTGTTACACCAGCTAACTTCTTTTGTGACCGTTTGATAAGAGAAAGAGAGAGGAAGAATGAAGATGGATCACTCTCCAAACCACTCCAATTTCAAAGTCAGGACTATGCTGTTTTAAGCAAGGAATGTGTTAACAAGAAAACCCTGTTTGAAGATGACATCTTTCCACCTGTTCCAGAGTCTTTGGGCTACAAGGAGCTTGGACAAAAAACCTCAAAAGTTAAGAATATTGTCTGGAAAAGACCAAAGGTTGGAAATTTACTATTTCTTTTCCAGATATTACAGGGAGTTATGAAGAACTTCCATAATTATTGTATGTGTTGATTATGGGCAACTCTGCATTTAGGGCAGATGGGGTTGTTTAAGACAAATCTCTGGAATTGTTTAGAAGATGTTTGGAAGTTGTGTTGTCTGTGATCAGGTAGCTCTTTTTTTACTTTATATTATGAAGAGGCAAACAGACTGGAGTAGTTTCTGTAACAAACGGCTTCCGGTCAGAAAGAGTATCCTACATTTAATAAGCTGCCTTGTACAGTGGAAAAATAAGCCAGACTGTGAGGGGGATTAAAAGGTATGAGGGAAAACACAGACTGAGGTGATCATACAGACAATAAGTTGGAGAAAGTTGGGAAATGCAGACTCTTTGGGGGATATTTATAAAGGTTTCTGTTTATTTATATAGGTTTAAAAACTTACGGACTTCTTCTCGCCACCTCGTGTGCACATGTCACTCAGCGATTCATCAAGTGTCAGAGTATGTCAAAGTAGCGAATATGGCAAGGAGCATTGTGTCGTATATGCTGGTTTGACTTTACCACATCAAAGTGGGGTTGATGACAGGGCTCTGATGTGGCGTAACGCGACTGTTCATTTAACAGTGACAATAAGGACTGAAACTAAGTGACAACGTGAACTAGGGATAGAGTTACATAGAAAGGGATGTAATATTCACTTATATACAGCTAGTGGGACATTGTGAAGATGAACTAGGGATAGAGTTACATAGAAAGGGATGTAATATTCACTTAATACAGCTAGTGGGACATTGTGAAGATGACATCACTCCATTTTGCTACAGCTCTTATGGTCAAATTCACATCACTCCACTTGACTATGCATTCTACTATTGTTCAACTGACTATGCTGCACTATGCAAGAAATCGCATCTGATGCTGATTATGTCTTCGCTAAGCGAAATGTCACTTAGTGAATAAGGAGTTGCAAATTCACAAATATTGGAGTGTACGACCCGAAGTGACACAAATTCACTTCAACAGTCGCATTTGCATTCGAATATGCTCTTTAATGCAAAGTTGCCCATTACTGTTCTGCCAGAAGAGGGAAATGGGGATTTATCCAGGATTTGTAGAGTTTCAAAGCAATAAACATAGGATGATAAGCAAAACGACACAGACGCTGGACAGTGGTTGACTGTTAAAGACTAATACGGACAGATGAGTTGAAATCTGGGGGGTCAATATTAAACCAAAAAAGAGAATGAATACAAGATGTAGATCAAAGGAAAGGATGTTGAAAAAGTCTTTGATGCCTACAAGAGGGAATGTAATCCTATGGGGCTGCTTTGGTGCTATATTGTATTGATATATAATCTCTGGTAAATGCATTGGTAACTTGGTTAAAAAGAAACAATTCTTTCAAGAACAAAGGCATTTAATAATTGCAAACTTTTACACACTAGTTAACATATATTTGTTTTTTCCTTATGTTACATTACTCATTATTTAGAATATATTTTGCTTACAAAGGAATGTATATCACTTTTTTTGTGTAGTGATTATTGTGATGGAAAACAATACAGGGAAACTTTTTTTGGAGAAATTATTTTGTTTTATATAATGTTCTGTCACTGTATAAAGCACCACTAAGGCCTCATCTTGAGCGTGCAGTCATGGGCATACGCAGAAATATTTATAGGGGGCTGCTACATGATGTCATAGTCACAAGCCTTGATGATGTCACAGTCATGTGGCACATCAGGATCAATTAGGAACCTGATGCACTGGGATAAGACAGAGGGGAGCATTGGAAGGTCAGGCTTACTCCAGAAGCCCCTCTCTAGCCCTACAAAACTGTGGGCTCGTGGCCTTCCAGGGGTGTGCAGTACAGTTTAGGGCTCAGAATTCACAAAAAGAACATTAAATAGAATACAGGGATTCTCCCAGTTCCTACATTCCCTTCATAATGCCAAGTAGCTTATTGTCTCCATAAACCAGGACACCCAGCTCAAAAAACCTGAATATGACCATTATTCAATTGGAAGAGAAGCAAATGCTGTTAGGCTTGATGGAAATAGATTCATATTTAAAGGGGAGCTAAAGTCACAAGCTGGTTTTCTTGCTAAATGTCAGCTAGCCTGTTACTAGCTAAACCTACCCCCCCCAAAAAATGTAAGCAGGTTGGTTTACACTACAATGGAGTCTTCCATTTTACTCTGCCATGGGGAACTCCAGCAGCTCAGAGAACAGGGGACTTAGGACTGCACTCACAACCCTCTGGCTCCACACTGATGTGTAGGCCTAAATCTCATGAAAGTTGAGATTTGCTTTCTCTCTTCTTTATAATTTGTAAATTGATTCTTATTCAGCTCCTCCCTTTGTTTACCTGTCTTCTTCCCCTTGCCTAGAATACATTCCTCTCTAAGCTTTGTATTCATTTCTTCATGGATTTACACAGAATGCGTTTTTAATGTACATTGTTTGTAAGTTTATTTGTTGTTTCATGAAATTCCTTCTTTGTTTGCATTGCTGCCTTCCTCACCTAAGAAAAATGTAACATTTTCCATTTATACAGCATCAGCTAATTATAATCACTAGAACATGTCATTTTTCCTGGGAGTGGGCAATACTATAGAATCAGAAATCATAGACATCAAATTGGCCGACAGTTAGAGCCCCATGTGCATTTTACCCAAGCCAGTTACAATGCAAATGTCATAGTTACATTGCCCAGTGACCAGTAGAGCATCAGCTGCATTGATTATTATGCAAGTCATGAGCACACATAAAAGTTTGAGCCATTACAGACAGATACTGTATTCAGTTTATGGTTACCCAAGCATTTTACACACTCAGAGTAAATTACTAGAACAGATGTAACAACATGTTATATGGCAAGTCTCTGTAGCCTGGGGCTTTATAACTGTTAGATGTTTTTGCACCTACTGTTTTATTGCAAAGTAATTTGTTTAGCATCTGTGGATTGTCTCAAAACCTCTTCAGCAACTGAAATTCTAGGTCTCTTTATAAATGTTTGCATCTTTCAAGAAAACCAAATCTGACGTTGTGAATTCATTCTTTAAATGAGCTGTTGATAGAGTTTCTTCCTGCCTTCCATTTAAACCACTTGGGGGCTTATTAATTAAAGTCAGAATTCAACTGTCGAAGTGAATTCTCGTCACTTTGGTTGCTATGCTCCGAAGTTCATGAATTCGCTACTCCTTATTCATTAAGAGGCGGATTACTATAGGGAAGAAGCAAACGGCGTTGGGTGCAGTTTCTTGTGTAGTGTGGCATAATCAGGGCAAGTAGTGGCAAATTCTGACCTCTTAGATTTTAGTTTTCATGATGTAATTGGAGTAGGATATTCTCCATGAACATTTAGATATAAATGATAATTAGCACACTGCCCTAAAAAATGTACTTTTGCATTTGAAAAACATGGGGGGGAAAAAATTCCTTGTTATATTCCTTCAAAAGAAGAATAAGTGAAAATGAATATTGCAAGGCAGTAACTGTGGGAGAATTTACTCTGCAATACTGATTATTTTATGCATCTCCATGCTCTATATATCTCTGGAAAATGTGGTTCTCTTGATGTGAATGATACAGCCATTAAACAGATGTACAGGATATGAGGGGAATGCTGAAAATGCTATTGCTAACATCAGATATGCTAACAGCTGATTGAAAACATTTGGATAAAGGCCATTCATCCGTCTGTTTCAAAACTTGTCCCAGTCGAAAGATTTTATTTAAATTCAATATCACCATTTGCTTTCACCAAAAAGATTTTTACTTCTGTGTCAGTTCCAGTCTCTGCTGCACAACCTAGAAAAAAATGTGTCGAACTGAGAATTACTGCTCATTGATTGAACCCAAACCAGTCAAACAAACTGAAGGTTCAAAACCATTTCTAGATCTTTCCTAAATGTCATTGGACATAGCTGGGATTAACCCTAGATTCTTTTTGTTTTACTGAGCTCCTGACATTAGTTCCACAAAGTATCAGTTTCAACCATGACTTAATGGAGGTATAAGGAACCAATAAATGCTGTGTGCGTGATAGTTCAAAGGTTAAGTAAAAATTACCAGAGAGGTGTGAAGAACCTTTTTTTTTTTCTCACATACTTTTGCTCAGTTTTAAAAGAATAACTTCCTTTTAGAAATGTTCCAATATCATTGGCTATATAAGCAGTGCTTTCTTTACAGATTTCAGGCAGTATCACAGTGCATTTATGTGAGTGTATTTATTATTTATTAAAGGGTGAATTTTCCTGTAGATGTGTGAATTCACAACAATTTGCCACTTCTCCAACTTGCACATTCAGCAAAGATCTTTCTATTCTATAATGTACCGACCATACTCATATATCATAGCTTTACGCCAACTGCATATTTACGTACTACAACGCATCTATTTACCTCGAATGTGACAATGATTTTAAGTATTCATCATATGTCTAAATGACAATTCGCTAGGCAGTATTGGCACAAATACTTACAAATAGCCAGAAGAAAGTGGTGAATTGGAGGCTTATGGCAGGGTTCCTGATACTATTCTGGGGACATTTGACTAAAAAGGCTCAGAAAATGTGGCAACCAAATGCCAACATAAGCTAGGAATTGTCTGCCATTACATTGAATAGAAAAACAGTTATAATTTATGTGACTTTTCTCCAGCGGCAATACTTCCATGTGAAGATGACATCACTTTGTTTCAATATGTCTATTCATGACAAATGCTCTATAATACACCACTGATACTTTGTCTACACTCAGACAGTCCTACACAAAGGGCGAAATTTATTAAGTCCGTAAAGACTCGATTCGAGTCTTTGCGGACTTAATCTCACGAGATCATCGGCGAGAATCTCGATTGCGCTTCTCCGCAATCGGGTCTTTCGCCCGAAAGTTTTGTAGCCATAGGACTTATGGCTACCTCTTGGGCGAAAGACCCGATTGCGGAGAAGCACAATCGAGATACCCGCTTGATGATCTCACGAGAATTCACACGCGAGAATCTCGCGAGCTTAAGCCCGAAAAGACTCGAATCGAGTCTTTTCGGGCTTAATAAATTTCGCCCAAAGACGCTGTACAATTCTCTCCATTGCAGCCACAGTACACTGTTTAGTAAATATGCACAATTGACTGCTGCACTGCAGGTAAAGTGATGCAAATTGGCACAATTCATTTTGCTATGTTACTCTTTGAAAAATATGCCTCAGAATAAAGTCAATTTAATTAATAAGCCCACAGCAAATTTGAAAACGGTAATGAAACTGGTATTCCACTAATTGTTTTCATCATAATCAGGTTATGAAGGCAAAGAACATTAGGTTTTTACTCCTTTAATGCTGTTTTCTCTGTGAAAAATGTGTTAAACATCATTATAATATGTTGGAAAAATAAATGATAAGATATCCCCCAAGTCAGATGCGATTACTTTAGAAGTCATCCTTGTCTCGTCCAATGACCATCAAACTACTTTAGAAATCATTTACTTATCCTCATTCATCATCAAGCACCTAAAGTCATCTGTGTATAGATTGATTAGTAAAAATGATTATAGGATATTTTGAAGGTTACTTTACCAAACTGCAACTACTAGAGCAGTTCTTGTGATTACTCTGGAGTCACCTCATTTAAATATTTTGGCCAATACACGTACTTCAGGATGGTTTCTGATTACATAAAGAAACTGACTAAAGGATTAAGATGATTTGGGGAATATTCCTGTTTCACTTGGGCTTGCACATTAGTTCAGATGTCTGAGCACTGTTACTGTGACTGACTGCATTTATTATCTTCTCTACATTAACTGTATTTATAGGTAGGACTCTCCTCATTGGTTGAAATAAGAGGTCTATGAGTTTTTTCTCCCAGGCTCCTATTTAAACGCTGTTTACATTAATACATCAGTATATTTCCTGCAGGACATATGTAAAGTGGGTGGTGGAGTCAAACATTTCTTGCAACAATGGAAAAATAATAGTTAACTAAAGAAGTAACTGAGATGTGAGTCTACAAGTAACAAAAACACATGTAAAGTCATCTTGCAGTTGCAGTGTGTCTGGGATAAAGCATCTACAAGAAATGACAGGCTACATGATTAATCAACATATGTTTAGAAAAAATATCGCTTTTATATGGACAAGCTACAGGTTTTGTGTGTTCTTTTTCTTGCTGGCAGTGACCTATCCAGAAGAAACACCCATACTTCAAATCATGACCATTATCTTAACCCAAACGTCTCTATTCACCCATGCGGTATAAGACAGTTACAGTATGTGTCTCTATTCACCCATATACTTTATCCCCTACACGAGGGATTATGGGATTTGTTCACGGTACATTTATATATGATAAATGCGTTATGATGTTCTTTATTGCAGGATATTTGTGCGAATCCTCAGTTTATCCTTGGTGGCGCAAATAGGACTGACATCTGTCAAGGAGAATTAGGTATGAATATCCATGTATATTTTAATACAGGAATGACAACCTCAATGGCAATGCTCATATCATGATTAGAAATGCTATGTTTAGTGAAATATGGAATCAGTTTAGGTCAGGACTGAGTTTAAAAAAGATTATAAGTCCCCCTCCCTTTTTAGTGAATCTCTAATATTTAGGCTGCAGGTATTTGTATCAATGAACTGTATATTTATCACGTAGAACTGCTTACAGTGGTTTCCTGTTATAGACAGAAGGGTATCTTAGGCCCTACGTTAATTTCCATTGTTAGAATATAATCACAATCAAAGATCATGACCCCAAAACCTGCTTACCAAAACTGGGGGCCTAAAGCTAATGTAACAATGTGGAGCCTTCTTATGTAAAGCAATTTGCCACTTCCGCAGTAAAAACAGAAAATGTGCACGTACCCTTAGATTATGAACAATATGGAATAGTTAAGGGCTCTGAAGGACTAATTGAGCACTAAATGAAGTTTTTCCACACTCCTTTTTATCTTTATTCATTTATCCATTATAAAGTGCCCACTTCCTGCTCAGTACACAGAACTATTAAAATTAGCTTTGAATAGCGGTTAATATTTACATATTAGTTGTAAAAATGTCACCTTTGCATTTAAATTTCTGATTTGTAGTATCTTGTCGCTTTTGCTAGCAGCCATTTTTAATCTGTTAAATAAACAATTCCCCTTCTCTGTCCATGGTTTTTACTAGAGCTTTAGATAACACCAAACAATTAAAAAAAAAAAAATATCTACAATTGAACTTTCAATATCACATTTTTACAAGTACCGTAAATAAAAAACTGCCATGATAAGGCAATTTCATTTTTATGTTGTTAGTAGCCCTTTAAAGTTCTTTGCTTATAGCAAAAATAAAGACCTAGGGGGTCATTCCGAAAACTCCGAATTTTCCTTCCCGAATTCACTGATCGCGAACTCCCATTATAAAGTTGCGACCGCGACAATTCTACCATTATAAATTTGCGACCGCGACAATCTTTGTAGTCGCGGTCCGCGATTTTATAATGGGAGTTCGCTATCAGTGAATTCGGGATGGAAAATTCGGAGTTTCCAGAATGACCCCCCTAAAGTCTGTACTTAAGTTCTAATATTCCTAGATTAATTCCAGCTGCTCTCCAGCACAGCTGCTGCATCTAGGCACAAAATGACTATAACAGTCACAGCAGTGTTTCTGTGCATGATTGCAATATCCTTTTGCACGTGGACCTATCAGGGGACAGAAAAGGGGATAGAGCAGCTGGATCTTATATAGGGATTACTGAACTGAAGAGTAGCTGCTTCTAAAAGACACCAATTGGTAAGTGTATCCAACATATCTGAGCTAACACAGTGCTTTGTAGATGGAGCCTTTAGGTTTCCTATAATATACATGAACTAGGTATTAAAGAGTGTGCTGAATTTCCTTTTACTTAGTCGCTGCACTGAGTACTTATAAATAAAACTGTACAGTTTTACATGTAAGAGGCATATCTGCACTAAAAATATCCCACAAATTGCATGTAAAAGCTAGCCCTTTGAGCTTACTTCAAGTGTTCTTTTTCAGCTGTGTTTTGAAAAGGGGGTTCCATACATTTTGTTTATATTGGTAGGACTGCCTCAAGCCTGTATTAATGGAATATGTCCTCATTTATAAATAGATCATCCAGTTCATTGCTACCAGTTTTCTGTCAATTAGGCCTCCCATGCTTGTCAACTTAAACAACCCACTATGGAGAATATGACAGCTTGGATACTTTGATGTCCAGATACACAGCATGCCAGTGACATTGCACTTGGTCTTTAACATGATATCAGTAATGTGATATTTCTTATGAACATACATCTTACAATAAACATGTCCTTCCTTCAGCAGAGCTGAGGTTATTTTTATTCTTTAATTTAAGGCAGGCCCTTAAAAGCACGTATGCTTCTATTGAAAGTGAAGGGAAAATATAGATGTGCTATATGTCCCGGGGCTCACAGAATTGTGGCTCCTGAGATTTACCAGCGAACTGAATGTCTGTCAGATTGAAAAATAAAATTGTTGTTTTAGGCAAGATTGTTTGGTGGGTTTTAGAACTGGTTTACTTACATGCCAGCATGTCCTGGGAAGCCACTTTTCTGATCTTTGTTGACTGTAATTGGAATTATTTTCTGACGGTTCTTGTACATGCGACATATCAGTGCAATGGCAGGAATGATTCCATTAGATCAGATATGCACAATTCTAAAACATATTTTATAAATAAACAAATATTTTAGAAAGTATTTCATATAGATGAATTTATGCATTTTTAACAAACAAATTTTAGTTTGAGCATGCTTATATCTGAACAGACTGTATGAAAATCATAACTTTTTAGCTGTGGATAAGTATAATACATTACAAGCCACATATAGCAGGGGGTATTGTCTTGCTATGTAGGTGCCAGAATTAGGAGGGTTGTGCTTTTCTGTACCTGCAACTGCTCCTCAGTCAGCCTATAAGGAAAATCCTGGTGTAAGGACACACGGATACTGCACATCTGCTACTGCCACCAAGTTTATGTTTTTAGGAGGCATCATATACCACTTATGTTGCCTCAAGCCTGCATTTTGCATTTAGATCAGTAGAAGCTTATGGAGGAGCACAAGCCCAGCATCTATACAGAAACAAAAGTGCTGTACTCTCAAATACTTATAAGGCACTGATCTTAAAAGGCCAACCAAGAGTGGAATCAATCTTTAACTGCATCTGCTTGCAAAATGCATAGGCTTAATCAGATGTAGATGGTATTTACTGAAATAAAGGAAACACAGACAGGCTTATGCATAACAACTTGTTTACACTTCCTAACCATATTCTACCCAGTACATAACGGTCTGGTCTTGTTAGACAGTACTTGCTGACTATTCTGCTCACACCTGACACTTATATTTGCAGTCAGTTATTATACAGTGAGTAGCTCATCTGTCTTGCAAATAGAGTAAGCCTGATACAGCAAACAACATTGCAATACCTGGGAAAATTGGTGATTCAGTGGCCAGGAGGACAAGTCCATCAGGTGTATGATTTGTTGGTATGTGACATTTAATGACACTATTTGCATCACAATTTGGGCAGGGTTACATATAAGATTAGAGTTGGCCACAATGAGTTGGATTTTATTATCAAATCTGAAGACTCCAGATAAAACGAGACACATTTCTAAGTATAAAAATTCCCATGCGTTATAAAGGTTCATATCGACAACTACACTTGTGCATCAATACACCCTTATTACTGGAGCAGTAGCTTTCTTCACAGCTGTTCTTGGTTTATTTATTTCTTTTGCATGTTAGAGTCAGCATCCTCTTGGATGCTGTTTCCTATGAAATATCAACAAGGTGAGAAAATTATAAATAATATATCTTCTGTCAGTGGTACCTCAAAAATGACTCCTCTCTTAAAGTCATTGTGGTTACTTCCTGGAACAATGGAAACTAAAATGCAAAAACAAGTAAATCTCCTGACAAATCTCCTCCTTTCAGTATATGGTGTGTTACTCAGTGACACACTTTCAGTATATGGTGTGTTTCTCAATGACACACTTTCAGTATATGGTGTGTTTCTCAGTGACACACTTTCAGTATATGGTGTGATTCTCAGTGACACACTTTCAGTATATGGTGTGTTAGTGACACACTTTCAGTATATGGTGTGTTACTCAGTGACATACTTTCAGTATATGGTGCGATTCTCAGTGACACACTTTCAGTATATGGTGTGTTACTCAGTGACACACTTTCAGTATATGGTGTGTTACTCAGTGACACACTTTCAGTATATGGTGTG
>JAKJJM010002595.1:0-11873 GCA_021901965.1 Pipa carvalhoi
TGGGATCTTGATCGAGTGAATTATTCTGATCCTTCAGTGTAGGAACATTACAAGTTATGGGTACTGGATAACTGGAGGTGGGATCTTGATCCAGGGAATTTATTTTGGTTGCCATATTGGAGTCGGGAAGGAATATTTTTCCTAATATGAGGATAATTGGCTCTTGCCTCATGGGTTATTTTTGCCTCTTTATCAAAATTGCAGGAAAATAGGCTGAACTAGATGGACTTGTGTCAGTTTTCAGCCTTATAAACTATGTAACTATTATTTGGTGCTATTTTTTTTTTTTTTTTTTAAGTTTAAAACACTCCACTGTACATTTTGTACTGGTTTCTCTGAAATAATGAAACATTAGGCATCAACTCAAGATGATAAGAATTTAAGATGTATTTTGAAGTTGATTAAACCAAAAGGTCTACATTTTGGGTGACTGTTTTCCATATCAGTAGGTGACTCAAATTATTCAAAATGATTTACATATTTTCAGATATAGTGGGGAGCTCTTTTTCAGAGAAGAAAGGGACAGAGTTTTGATAAAGACAAAGAAACAAATCGGGTGTTTGCTACAATGGTATACATGAAGGCAGACAAAGCGATTTTGATATTAAGTAAATCAGGGTAGACCTGACTAAACCTGAAGCGCTAACACCAAACAAGTCTTTTAACATCTCTAATAATTAATATAAAATAATTATTAGCCTAATACTAGAATTTGTAAATTATTCCTAAAGAATGACAGAAAATTCCACAACCCTGTAAGTTCACTAATTATTCATTAGTTCATTATTTATATTGGGAAAATATAAGTTATATGTCAAGAGACAATCTAAACGTATTATCAGATTTTATATAACTTGAAAATGGGACCTGTTTGGACGAAACTATGGGAAAAATCATATTTAGATAAAACCATTTCCACTGTAAATTTTTATTCCCTACCAAATTTAGAGTAGAAATAACATTCTGGCATGCGGTCCATGTCATACTCATGAAGAAATTCGCAGTGATCCCCTTTTTTACATAGGCCCCTCAGCCAGTGCTTGCAGACCACTGTCTTCTCTCCGCTTAGGTGACGGAACGGACACATGGGACCTAAGTAATGGAGAAAAAAAATAAACTATAGAATTAAAGATAAACTATGTGGTTCTATGTCTGTTGTACAGCTACAGTTACCAACATGAAATGGTATATGGGATTTTATGGTGTTTTAGGCCTAAATACCTGGGTCACTGGCCCTGAGTGTTACGGTTGGTGCCTATGATCTCTTTGAACCTAGAAAAAATTTTTTTCACAACAATAACTTAGGGAGGCTAACAAGTCTTATACCCAATGTAGAGGCACAGCCAGAAGGTACCACAACTAACGGTGACTATGATATAGCATCGCAGCAGTTTGGGTCAGTACCTCCAGGGGGAATTAGCTGCCAGACTTGCCTGGCACAATTACCTCTAATCCAGGTAATTTCCAGATTTCTGATGCAGATTGTGGAATTTTAGAGAGTCTAGAGTTCATGCAACAGCTACTGGTGTAACGGAACACGCATCTCTTGGTCTATAGATCTGTGCACACAGAAAACAAATCACAAAGGGGAAGACTGCACTAATGGACTATTTAAACCTCCAATAAATTACAATATTATATGAACCAGTCCTATTTCCACCATATTTCAGCATGTGAACTTCTTATTTGTGGCTGCTTACATAGTGCTGTGTTGCTTTGTAGCATTTTATAGAAACGCATAGCTTCCCTCCATACACTACTACCCACTTACCTTTTCTGCATATCCCTTTAACAAAGAAATCACACACAGCTGCTCCAGACTCTGCATGAAAACAATGTACAAAAAGACACAGTAACTGACCATTACTCACAGAACCGTTACCGATTATAACAGATCGGATCATTTGCTAGGTTTGATACACTCTAATGAAAATAAACTAAGCTATTAAAGGACAACTACTGGGGAAAGTGTTTATTTTGTTTGTAGCTAAAACTGGTAGAGATTGAAAAAAGGTTTAAGGGGAAGTAAAGTCACAAGCTGAACACATGCCAAAATCTATCCAGCCTGTGACTAGGTGAAACATTCCTTTAGTCTGACAGAGTCCCCCATTTCATACCTACATGAAGAACTGAGGCAGTTTAGGAGGAGGGAATTAAGACTACGCCCCTTTGACCCAGCGCTGATGTGTAGGCCACACTGAGAAGCTTTTTATGGCTTACAAATGTGCAGACAGGGTCTATACCATAGACACACCACAAACAGCAGGGACATGCATTACTAAATCCCTGCAGTAGTGGTACGGTCCTCTTTGTTCCAGTGTTAAAACCAAGAGTTCTGCTGGCTGCAGCAAATGTCCCTTCCTGTCTGAAAGGACTAATTTAGGTAGTCACAGGCTGACTGGTATTTAGCATTCCAACCAGCCTGTGACTTCAGCTGCCCTTAAAATGCATGTCTATATCTTTTAAAGGACCAGTATGGCAAGGCATTTATTCCATGCAGTACTTCTAAAAATGTCATCTTTGAACCTTGAATTGTATTATTTTGAGTTTGTTTCTCTTTCATGCGGTTGCAGCCATCTTTAACTGTTAAGTAAACAAGCTGCTGCCTAGTCCTAATGTTTTTTTTTTTATGTAATTTTATGTACTGTAAATTTATTAAGACCCCAGAAAGCCCAATTTGGTTACAACCAGCAGAGAAAGAGACAACACAAATCAATAAAAATCAGGAATTCAGCTTAAAAGATGACATTTTTACAAGTGCTGCATAGGAATAACTGCCAGGCCAATCCAGAAAGCAATGTTTTCGTCTAGTGTTTTTGGTCCTTTTAATGTAACCCCAGTCATAAGATATCAGTAAACTCCTGACAGCTTTTAGCCCTGGAGCCTTGCCCATTTCTTACATATGGACAGAATCAATGAAGATGAGCCTTTCAATCAATAGATTAGAATAAACCTAGCTAATTTTAAAAAGTTGTGCCCAGTCATCCTTACATACAGGGGCACATTTTGCAACACCTCTGTTATATTTTATTATGTATTATTTATATCTCTAGCAAGGCATAGCGGTTGCCATGTGATTTTTAGCCATAAAGCCCAGTTTCTGGAAGCCTTGTTTCCTTTTTTAGTTACTACATCAGATATTATAGTTCTAGTTTGTGTTGTGTGCACCACCTTCCAATACTATAGGTTCAAATGTTCAGTGGCAAATTCTGTCCAAAAACGAA
Organism: Pipa carvalhoi; assembly: GCA_021901965.1. Classification (NCBI taxonomy): domain Eukaryota; kingdom Metazoa; phylum Chordata; class Amphibia; order Anura; family Pipidae; genus Pipa; species Pipa carvalhoi. The sequence continues at coordinate 3,225 of JAKJJM010002595.1, forward strand.
TTTTAGTTTGTCTATTATGTATTCAATAAGAATTTAAGCATTATTTGGTTAGAAAATGGGAGTTGTGACTGTTGGATAAATAAAAGTATCTTTCACTTACTGTCCATGCCTTGGAATGGCAGAAGCATTGATCCCCTTTGACCTTCAACATCTTTTTCAAAGTCAAAGCTGAACTTTTCTATTCCTGCAATAAGATCCTGCATGTTGGGCAGCTTCCTGAAACAGAGGTATATATTAGAGATATATATTAAGGTGAAAGTGTACTTTTTATAGAATTCATAAGCAGTCTTTAGCTTTATCTGTTCCAATAGTGATGTCATGTGCAGAAAAACACAAGACTGGATGTCAGACAGCCTCAAGGGGACAATAAACTTAGGGAACATTCCTAACTGTCTCTCTCCTCCTCTTACTTTCCTGCCTGAAAAGGCATATACCTGTATGTGCTGCAGTTACTTAAGCCCCATGGGCCTTGGTTTAAAATTAGGGGCACGACCAGGGATCCTCCCTCCCCACTGCAGATTAAAAACCCATATTTCCAATCACATCCAGATTTACTGTATATATTCATATACGTATTCTTTAGCCCCTGGATTGTGTTCTGGAGTTAGTATGAGATTGTAAATAACATTTGTTTCTGTGTGAAGTTTTCTGACCTGTGACTGCACAATCTTCATGTAGACTCTACAGCCAAAAAGCTGATGTTTCTGCACATTGGAAAGGGCATTTCCAGCATGTTACTAAGGCGGTTCTACTTGCCCCTGCCTACCAGATGAAAGGCTGACAGGGAATTGCTTTCCACCTCGCTGCAACATGATATACACATAGCTGTCGCACAGATGACAATAATTGCCTGTGTATTATAAAGCCTAAATGTTATGTGTCCACAATGTCTCTTTAACAAAAGCAGTTTATAGAACGTTTATAATTGTATCCTGCACATTGATGACCTTGGAGCGTTTGATCTTTTTATTCTTTTTCCTGTGTTCTGGAAACCATTTTCAGGGCAGACACAGTTCATGTTTTCATCTTCAGACAGAATTGTAGAACTATAAAATAGGACTGTGAAGAGATTTCTCACATTAGGATTTTCTTCCTCTACATATCTCCGTCACACTTTGAACATTCGATATCAATGTTGCAAAAGCAGTCAAAAGATAACATCATTTCAGTAGTCAACTGTAACCTGATCCAAACCTACTCACTGCTTACCCACAATCAACTCCAAACCTGCTTTTCTACAGAAAATAAAGAACATGTAGTCACATTCATAAAAAGAATAAGGGGAAGTAAATGAAAACAAAGTTTAGAAGACTTTGCCCACCCCCGACTTGCTCAGCAGATAAAACACAGGTATCTACTTTAGTCTTAAAGTTTTCTGTTGTGTAAAGTTTGAGCACTGCACTAACTGTGTGAAAGTACCAGGGAAGCATGGAAATAAGTGGGCCTATTTGATTGAAGGAGCCGTTTAATTTGCAAGCATAATAATGTCACCATCCCTACTAGTTATTTTATATAGAGACTCCCCCTGTGGACCTAGTTGGTATAACACCTTGTTTATCTTTGGAACATTCTATTCTGCCCAGAGATAGCGTCATAGTCAGAGCCACTCCCTAGGCTTTATAAGATGATGTAAGGGAGAGCCATGAAAGCAGAAGGCAGCAGGCAAGCAGTGGATGGGCTGGTGATCTGTCCAGGGGAGCTGCTTGAGCAGCTGAGGCCTCCACCAGTCGGGTGGAGTGCCTGAATGAGGAATAGAAAGGAAAGATCTGAATGTTAGCTCACATAGGATGTGAAAGAAGGTCAGGGAATCATTTAACGAATGGGTAGTACTACACCTCAACAGGAGTATTAGTGGCCTAGAGGCCCAGTGCAACCCTGAATGAAAGGGATGCACAGAGAGGGTTGAGCTAAGGAAAAGCTTAGGGACCCAGGGAGCAGTCCACCTAGGAAGAGGGGATGCCCCTGAGGAGGCTAAGTCTGGAGGTGGTTATGAGAATCCTCTGATTCCTAACAGGAGCCACATAGGACTAAGCTGGGAGCTCTGAGAGGCCTGGTGGTGTGATAAGTATTACCTGCTAATTATGCTATATCATCTGTAAAGTATTGACCTGAAACTGTTGATGATGATGTGTGAACTATAAGTCTCTGCCTCACTATATATTGTACTATAATAAATATCAGTTATGTTTAACTGCAAGAACCACTGGCGAACTGTTTCTTTAAGTTAACTGTTTACGTGTACCACTCCAAATGTAAGTGGGGCCTGCCCCCTGAGGTTACTGTGCTGGTCTGGGTATATGCAGATGCGTGCACAGGTGCATCTGGGGAAAGTGTGACTATAGGTGGGCCTGGGTTAGTACATACCGCCACTATACTGTTACATTGTATACACCCAGTCCAGCTGCTCCAGCCTGCAGACACAGCCCTTTTCTTCAAAGGTGTGAAAGCCAAACACCAGAGCTTTAACCAAATGTTATCTGTTCAGCAGACACAGACAAAATGAACTGAACATGCCAATCATATGTTTCCCAATAGGTTTCAATATCCTTTAGCTCTGATTGGCTGATTGATTTCTATCACTTACTACCCACTCCCTGTGATTGGCCCAATTTGGAAACTATCCATTTGGTTGGCTAGAGGCTTTTTATTCCTATTTTGAATTTACAACTGGGGCTGGAACTTCTTTAGCATAATAAAAGTGTCTCTCTTTGCCAGGTTAGTGTGGTTCTTATGGAGCAGCACAGAGGATACAAGATGCAGCTGTTTTCTTATACTCTGTGGATATCCAAGGACTGCCCAGCTCGGTTGCAAGAGCTGAAAAGATACTGGAAAGAGGACTAAGCAAGTTGCTACTGAGGATCTGAAGCATGGAGAGACCAGGTTCTGGCAACTGTTGCAGGGAGGAACAGTTCTAGGACAACATGCAGCTTGGTGACTTGTGATGCTGGTATATTCTGTATTGTCTGGGCCGCATTATAAGATTATATATTCCTTTGAGTCTCAATAAAACTGTCACTTTGCAAAGAACTGTTGTTGGTATATTGCCCTATTACCACCACTTCACGTGGGGTCTCCCATGACAGCTGTTAAAGGAGTACTAAATGCTCATTCATTCCGGGGTTGATTCTTTGGGGGGGGGCAATACTTACCGGAAGGAATTTTTATGTTCCACACTGACTCCTTCTCTTGACAAGTACTGTGATCCTCTTCATTTTTGTTCCTTGTGTTTTTGCGAATTGAACAAGCGCAGTAGCAGTTTTCTGATGTAATCAATTATGCAGCGTATAACCAAGCTTAAGTCCTATCAGCCCTGCATCATGGGTATTTTATTCATATTGATTATGTAGGGATTATGTTGCCAAATCATCCATTTATCAATAAAACATAGATGCTGTATGGCTAATATGTAATGTATTTATCTTCAGCCAGCGCCATAGCCAGAGTTTGTGGCACCCGGGACGGTGGAGGTGGCCGCCCCCACAGCGTGCCCGCCCCATATGCTGCCCCACGTGCCGCCCAGGGCGGACCGCCCCCCCCCCCCACGCTACGCCCCTGTCTGCAGCAAAGAGTTCCATCACCATACTAAATACACAGAATAGACTCTTCAACAAGGTACAAATTTGAAATACATCTTGTAGCACAATGAGGAGTAAGAGACAAAGCTACAAGGCAATACTCAAGTACACTTGGCTAAAGGGATGGTATGGTTAGCTTATTTTAGGTTTGCAGTTTCTAAGGGATATGATGGAGATTTATTTTAAAACTAAAGGAAGAATACTTTATTCCACCAACAATTTAGGATTTCATCTCATATAACACATGTTAATCAAGCTGCACAGACCATACACGTCAACATTCCCCTTTAAGGTAGGAGAATGAGAGAAATCATTACAAGGCTTTAACGAAAGTGATATAGACCTGCATTATATATATTTCATGTCTTCCATTTTAAAAGGCAATGTTAGTATGTATGATGTGTATGGGCATGCTGAATTGCAAATTTGTAATCATTTCCATTTCATGCTGTACACTGCTGTAGACATTTGGTATACAGCTGAACTCTACTGATTACCATGCATCTCTGCATCTTTAAAATGAAACTTTCTAACATTTCCATGTACAGTTGATAATAAATTTAGTTTTGTTGTGCTTTGCAGGGCTGCAGTGAATCAAATGCAATCTGCAGTATATGTCTAAACCATGTAATATTCTTCCCACTGAGGATATTAAAGGTGTTTGCATCTAAATTAATGTGAAAAAACGCATAAGTAGGATAGAGGTTCCTCTGTTTGATTTGAAGAGAATCCAAATAAAGTTATATCCTTAAAATGATTTGTAGGTTTAAGATTTTGTCACACATGAGTATTTGTAACTGGTATCTGTTGATGAAAAACATATTTTTGCTTTAGAGTTGCACCCCATCCCTTTAATACTATACACACATAAAATCCATAAGCAGCAAGGCTAATTTCAGATCAATTTAGATTCACAGTGCAGGCTTCAGCTGTTCGTAAGCAGCCTTGGAGAATGCAATTATACTAAGTTAAAGGGGGTGAAGTGGCAACTCTAATTTGCTTTTTAATGGCCATTTTTAAAAAAGTAAACATATTGGAACTATTCTATATGGTAAGTGAACAGGGAAATTTGTGCTAACATTTACATTGCTTCTATTCTGAATCCCTAGTTTAAGAACCAAACTACGTTCTCTAAAACAGATACATAGAGTGGTCTAAACGTTTAGAGACTCATAAATAAATGGAAAAAGGGTGCTGGGAAGGTGTCCTGTGTGTGGCATGTTGCTAAGGAGAGGGGGGTAAATCTGTGTGGGGTGATGTCCACCATAGTGATCATTTTGAAAGCTCCACACAGTATGGCATTCCCAACCAGTTTTTCATTTATTCAAGGGTCTCCAAACCTTTGGATCACTCTGTAAAATGCTGCTAATTTTATTTCACATGTGTATGGAAATGGATGTGATTTCTCTAGCGAGAGCAGTTGTATTGCAAATTCTAATATATATTGCTTTTGAAAAGTAAATACCTATCTTTTAAGCAATTGATCCATATGTAAATATAACGATTTATTAACACACCTAATGATTTTTTTGTCTTAATTTAGAATTACAACCATTAGTATACATTTTTCATTAAACACTTACCAGTGACATTTACTTGGCAGATCCCCACCCTTGTGTTATATCTTTGGTAATGAGCTTTACAGGAAGTGACATCACACTAATAAACCTCCACCATGTTGGAAATTTTGTACAGAGCAGGAAATATTACAGCTTCCAATTTAATAGTAGCTTTGTGGCCTGCCATTAAAATCATGGGGCCAATGAGAAACGTCTAATTGTATTACATTTTTTGTTGGTCGAATAATAATACACCGCAACTAACTGACATACCTAATTTGTCTGTAGACATAATAAATACATGCTGACATACATCTATAATATTATACTAAATCAGATGCCGAAACAATATATAATTATACGTGGACAATTGTAAACAACTTTTTATTAAAAACAAACAAAAACCAAAGCTTCCCCCATTCTATACCTAGTCCTTTCAGTTAAAACTTCTTTTTTTGTTAATTAAAAAGACAACAGAACAAAAAGAAATGATAGAATTCAGGCAGGAAACAGACTGTAGGCTGCAGATCTGACCTGGAAACTGTTGGCCTATACTAAAGGAGTGCTCGCTCGCTGGGATAGCTGTTAGAGTAGCAGTGGTGCCATAGGTTCGCCACCGCTGGCATAGGGTTATACTAACACGGTAAGCAGCCATTGTTTGATTTAATAATACATCTCTTATCATTCATGCCATCAATCCACTGTAAAATATTTACAGGCTTAAATATAATATAAAAATATGCAGCCCTGTTTTTTTTTAAATTGAATAAAACTGCCTGTTTTAAAGAAAATGGTGGCATGTATGTAGTAGTATAGTTATTCCCTGATACAGTGTACTGTACATAGGGGATTTTCAGTTTGCACTAGACATATGCCAGATGCTCTGCAGTTTGCACCTTTGGTCTATTGACTGAAAAATTAAGACATTTACCAGTATCCCAGATGTCATGCAGTCTGGCCATTAGACATACCCTTGACGGTTTATCCGACATATGTCAGATGCTGTGTAGTTTATCAGATGCACACTAGATGTTCTGCAGTTTGCTCATCAGACTTTTCCCTAGATGCTTTGCAGACCATAGGTGGAAGGTTAGAGGAGAGCAGCAGCACCATGACTGCTTCGGTCAAAAAGTGGGGTCAATCAGTCCACCCTAACTGTAAGTTGTTACTAAGAACTTAACTTGTTCTTCTAGACAAGCCACTAGATAAAGGTTAAGGGGACCTGTTATCTGTTTTGCCAGTGTGAGTTTCCATCTTTTGTTTTGGAAGGCAGCGGGACATCACGGTGATGTGGAGGCCTAAACAGCCATATGTGTTTAAGTTTGTTCTTATTATATGTAAAGAAAAAACTCTAGAAATCGTGGAGTAAATGTTTCCATAGCTCTGTCAATCTGCACTTATATCAAATTTCCCAGTCCTATTTTGTCTGTTAAAAGCTTTCTGATTCCCCATCCCCTCCTGTACTGTCCCACTGAAGTACACATAGCTCTGCAGACTCCCAGCATCCATATGCCAAATGTCTCAATGGGTTTTCCCATTTGAATTCTGATTTGGAATCTGTACTTTTGTCATTAACGCTTTTGAAATAAGACCTGGAGTGCAGGAAGCTTTACTATACAGATGGATCCGTTTGGTGTTGACAGTGTGTGCTGTGCTGCACTACCTTATATTTATGTATAATACGTATATTATCACAGAGTGATTTATCTTCATGATTATATGCTTGTAACTGACTTCACTTGTTCTTTGTTAAGCACCTTCCCATGTCTGTATTATAATTGTATTGTTGAATTGCACAGTGCTGTGTAACCTTTATAAATAAACAATGTACATACATACATACATGTTTAATATCTTTAATGGATCTGGTATATTTTACCCACTTACTAACCCTCTTTCATAGAAAATACCAGGGTTTACATACTTTACAGGCAGGGGAGGAAGCTGCCATTGGGGGAAGGGCCCAGACCTGCACTTGACTGCTGGTAATTTCCTGCATTTTCATGAGTAGGATAGTGGTATTTTTCCATTGGAACCCATACTGGTGTATGTGTATATATATATATATATATACCAAACTGGGAAAGACACGAGACTGTCCTGTAAGGGGGTGGGGGAATACTTACTGATCAGGCTCCACCGCTGCCTCCTGCTTCAAGATAAAGCCAATCTTCTTCTGCTCCTCCTCACTTCCTACTTCCTCTTTAACATCAGTGATTTTTTTCCAAACAAAAACAACATGTTGAATGGGAGGCGAGAACCAAAGGAGGGTCGTGAAGCTGGAACAGAAGAAAAGATCATCTCTATCTTGAAGCAGGAGACAGCGGTGGAGTGAAGTAGGTAATTGAGAAGTATTCCCCCTCCTCCCTTTTTTATAGAGATAAAAAAAAAAATCACTTTTGCTGTAATCAGATAAAAAAGTGTGAATGTCCATACATTTGGCCAAGTGGTTTAAGCACTTGTGTGCCCAGGGCTGTGGAGTCGGTAAGCCAGATCCGACTCCTCAATTTCTCCTAACTCCGACTCCACCAAAATGGGCACCGACTCAGACTCCAAATCCACAGCCCTGTCAGGGCTGTGGAGTTGGTAAGCCAAAGCCCCGACTCAGACTCCTCAATTTCCCCCAGCTCCGACTCCACCAAAACAGGCGCTGACTCCACCAAAATGGGCTCCTACTCCACAGCCCTGTGGTTGCCTATATACACTTAAAGGAGAACTAATTTCAATTATGATCTGGGTTATTTTCATTTACAGGTTATTGTAAGAACATTTTTAAACTATTAATATAATGAAAGAAACTAATAAGAAATAAGAATAGGTTACTAAGCAATGTGCTGTATAGCTGTGTGGAAACTAGGTGGCTTGTTGAGAAATGTGCAATTAAACTGATGGGAAAATGAGAGCGATAGAGAACAATGTGCAATAAAACTGATGGGAAAATGAGAGCGATAGAGAACAATGTGCAATAAAACTGATGAACAAATGGGAAAGCTAAAGAGCAATGTGCAATGTTACTGGTAGGCAAAAGGGAGATCTAGAGAGCATCTTCAGTGAAGATGATGGGCTTATGTGAGAGCTATAGAACAATGTGAAATAAAAATGATGGGCAAATGAAAGCGCTAGAGACCAACGTGCAATGTAACTGCTCTGTCAATATAAGCTGTTAAGACCATTGTTGTGTTGGCACAGCCTGTAGTTCTTATGATTATATTTTGCTATTAAAAATATACCTTAGTTTGACTCAGACATTCATAGTATTAGTGGGAGCGGCTGATATTGTGCTCTGTTTCTTTAAACCTTATCCACCTAGGTCCACGTTCCACCCACCCAAAATGTCTGTTCTGGTTGCACAAACGTTCTAAACCAGTGGTTCTCAAGCTATGGGTCGCGACCCCATCGGGGGGTCAAATAATGATTTGCCAGGGGTCGCCTAAGACCATTGGAAATATAGGGTTTGAATGGGGTCGCCCAATAATAATTAATGAATGGGGGTCACCAAATCACAGGGAATTGTA
>JAKJJM010002616.1:0-22027 GCA_021901965.1 Pipa carvalhoi
ATTTTTAATAATAGACACACAGTCCTTGCTTTAGATAACAAAAATAGCAGTCCTGTTTAATAAGCTTCACAGGTATATTCAGGATAATAAGCAAAACACATAGCGTCATGCAGTAAACTTCGCATATTCAGTAAACTTGCTTCTTTGGGCAATAAACAATCCACAATGACTTTTATGTGACAAAATAAATGGATGGATCTCACCCAGTATTCCAGTGTGCCTCTCTGCACGGCTAAGGTTCCCTCTCTGGACGTAACCTTTTTCCATCACTGCGCCAGAGGTATTCCTCCCTGTTACAGGCTTCACTCTCGCAAACGCACACCGGTGTTCCTTGAACTTCTTGCAGCTTCTCACATACACTGTGTGAGAACAGCCCTGCCCAACTGGCTACTGGCTTTTTCAGTCTCTCTCTCTCTCAGACACACTCTCAGACCATTCAGGCCCACACCCTGGCCTTCTGCCTCATACTCACAGACTCTGGCCTTCTGCATTCAGACACAGCTGAGCTAATTTTTAAAACTAAACGGAAAACTAGATGTGGAGTATGGGAGTGGCCTTCCCTCCCAAGCTCTTCGGCCACTCCTAAATCCCGGACCAAAATCCAGTCTATGAAGATCCTAGGCAGACTAACACTGCCAGGCACAACAACTGCAGGGATTCATGCCACTTTCATTAATCTATTTCGTGGCACATATACTCCACTTATCTCTATAACATACACGTGTTCACACACACCAGCTAATTGTTACCCAATCACTTAAGGGATCCGCACATACTAGCTATCATTCATTCAGAACGATCAAACTGGCTGTCACAGGGATTCGCACAGAGTACAGCCGTGTAACCCTTACTGGGATACATTCTGCAGGACATAAACTGGGTCCAAATAATATCGTATACCCTCTACAGGACTTGTAATTGCCACACCAGTTACATAACTAAAAACATTATGCATGCAACATAAATCTAGTGATCTGTAGAGCCACTTGTGCATGACGTAGCAAGCCCTGAGAAAACACTTTCACAATAGAGTGGGAAGTCCAGTGCTTAGTTCTAATGTCTGTTAGATGTATTAATATGCACTGTGGAAAGATTTTTGGTCAATGACCAGGTCGGAGTTTTTGCCAAGTTATACAATTCTGTTGCCAAATGTTGCTGCTGTGGTTTTTAAAGAATCCCTGGAGTCCAATATGTCTTCAAACAGAGCTACATGAATAACAACATTACTGCTTCACAATCCCATGCAATAAAACAGTTTGTAAAGGAGCTTTAGGCCCCAAATCATTTTGAAACCTCATATTCTTATTTTGAATCGTACAAGGTTAGGGACTCTGGTCTTCTGATACAGTGTGCTCCCCTAATTAATATTCTTTCTACCTTATCACCGTGTAATTATAAATGTGGGATTGTATCTATTATCTGGAACTTAAGTAGGCTCAAATTATGCCCCATTTCATTAAAATATTTAATTTATTGAGGAGCAATTACCCACAAGAGAGACGCTTTGTAAGCGCAATTGATTCACTTTAAATGCTCTCTAACTAAATGGTACCTCACTATCTTTCATTTTCTTTAATGTTTAAAGGGGAAGCTCTGTGACATTTAAAGATTTAAATTGTGGATGTACTTCTAAAGTGGAGGAGGAGGAATTACTGCAGACCCCTCAGCATATAACAAAATACTTTATTCATTAATCACAATCCCATACTCTGCATTTCTAGAATCAATGATTCCCTGCCTTCTATAGGACATTATGGGAGAACAGGCAAAAGCCCCAGCATTTGGACACTTTTTTGATGTTATAGGTGCCACACTAACCTGATCCTACTCATCATATTCTTCTATAAGCAGTGAATATGAAACTCTATTCCTGATCTGTTTTTCTGTAGGTTGAAAAATATTTTTGTCTTTGTGTATATATGTATTGGTCCTTTTAATTGAAGAACCTGACCTGTAATGATATTAACATTGCTTATACGGCCAAAAAAATGACACGAGTTCACACAGTTTAGCCTATTATCCTACAATGTTGATACTGGAAGGCAAAGAACCCCATGTTGCAAAAAACATTTACCCTCATATATCCTCATATTAGCCAAAGTAATCTAGTACCAATACGTTTAATATTCCTACACTCATCCAGGTACATTTCAAATTATTTTAGTAAATTCACTTCCTGAGGCAGAGAACTCCATAATATCTGTGCTCTTACAGTAATAAACCTCATTCTGTTTTAATGCAGAAACCTTCTTTACCCTAAACATAAAGTATGCGCCCTTTTTATACTTACATTACTTAGTAGATCATATTAGAGATCTCTGTATTGACCCTTCTAATATGAATAACTCCAATGTTGAAAATATTTCTTGGTACTCTAGTCTTCCCATTTCATATGTTACTTTAGTTGCCCGCCCTTGAACCCACTCAAACTCAGCTACATCTTTCTTGTGCACTGGTGCCAAAACGACACACAATATACCCTGTGTGAAAAGTGATGGTTAATACAAAAGAACTATGTTCTCATTGTGTGTATCTATGTCCCTTTTGATGCGCCCCAATTTTTATTTGCCATGCAACAGCTGCTTAATACTGATTATTTGGTATTTGGTATTGTATTTATATACAATACATTTACATTTAAAACTTACATTACATTTAAGTTTACTGTCAACTAGAATTCTTAAATCTAAAGCCTCCAACTAATCTGGATCCATTTGTAATCAACTACTTTCTGTTAATTTTTTTACACAACTGAGTATTATCTTAAAAAAATAAATGTTACTATAGAATCCCTCAACAAGGTTATTAGTGAATATATAGAAAAGTATAGGGCCCAGTACTGACTCCTGTGGTATCCCACTCATAATGGAGATCCAGAGGCTTATTCATCAACGTGATAATTTGACAAAGTGAATTCTCATCACTTCGCATCAATTCTCTACTCCTTATTCACTAAATAGAGTATTCTGTTAGCGAAGAGGCGACTGTGTCAGTAGCTGTGTCTTGCTTAGTGTAGCGAATTCAGTCAGACAGTAGGAACCTTGCCATCAACCCCCTAATTCTCCACTTTAATCTGGTGAATGCATCACAGTACACCTAGTCGAATTCGCTACTGTGAATACTCCAATATACCCTATCTTAGAAAGTCCTTCAAACATTTTACCTAATATAGAAATTAAACGTATAGGTCTGTAAGTTTCAGGCTCATTCTTAACTCTCTTCTTGAATAGCAGTATGATATATAGTATAATAATATTTGCTATGCACCAGTCCTGTGGTAAAAACAATGGTCTGTCTATGACATTTTTTTAATTCCCTTAGGACCCGGGGATTTATACCTCCTGAATTTGGTGCTTTGTCTATTGCAGTGGTAGGCAAAGTGCGGCTCGGGAGCCACATGCGGCTCTTCAGCTGCTGTGTTGTGGCTCGCGATGCACCTCCTTAGCCCCAGCCATGACTTCTGATGCTCCTTCTAATTGGACGCTGGCAGGTCATGTGATCTGCAGCGTGCTATCCTCCCCCTTTGCGGCTCAAAAAATGTTGTTGCTGGTGGAAGAGGGAGCGAAATGGCTCTCTCCTCTTCAAAGTTTGCCAACCCCTGGTCTATTGTAATCATTTTAAGATGTATGCAATCTTTCACACTTTAGATCAATTCTGTGGGGATATACCCACTGCACAGTAATGTTGGTCATTCTTAATTCTTAGCCTAAAACTGGTTTATGTCTTGCTGAAATGTCACAGTACTTGCTTTGTACAAAGTATGTGTTTGATTGCATTTGTAGCCTAGTATATCCTGGTAGACAAAGGTATATCCTATTAACATTAAAGTAGAAGAAGATAAAGATAGAAAAATATGGAATTAAATTAGAAAAGAAAATGCTGCTCCATTTTTCAGTCCATTAAATGAGTTGAGCTACATTTTGGCTTCATTTGTAGTTATACTAGCTAGATAGTAATATTCTAAACAATTTGCAACCAGTCTTCTGTTTTATTTTTTGCAATTCTCAAATAGTTTTCATTTTTGCTTCATCCTTTTGGTTTGTTTTGCTACATCTTTTTTTTGTTTCTAAAGGATTATTGACCCTTGGTCACCAGAAAATCAATAACTTTTTTAAATTTATAACTATTTCTCATTAATTAGCGTTCTGTTCAGGCCATGTATTATCACTTTCCAGGCTGTAATTACCTCAGCGGCTGGACCCCTGGCAAGCAGAAGACTACTGAAAGACAAACATGTAAAAAAGAACAAAGAGTTCAGAGCAAAAAAATTCTATAATTCTGCTACTACAAAAAATAAAAATGAAGAGAAATTGCAAACTGTCTAAGAATACTTTTATCTACAGCATACTAAAAATGAATTTCAGAGTGGGCAACCGCTGTAAGTTTTATTTCATTGACTTTGTTTCCCATAAACGCTATTCCTGTATGTACATTTACTTTAAAAAAACACTTAGGATGAAATTTAATAAAATCGAAAAAAAAATTTGATTTTCTGTTTTGCTGCGAAAAATGGCCGTTTTTGCCCATTTTCATGGTGGAAAAAGGCCATTTTTTACATGAAAACGTGCAAAAAGGGGGGCAAAGAAGTCAAAAAGATAGTTTTCAAAGTTTTCGCCCGTTGTCGTGGCGAAAAACAGGCAAGTAAGTTGAAAAATTAGTTAAAGATCTTATTAAATTTCGCCCTTATCAGCAATTAGCATGGGCGCACCAACTGCAGCAGCTGTAGGGCCAATTTACAGGGGCAGCGGTTGGACTGAGCAACTAGGACACCTAGAGATATAGGCATGGTTGAAGACGGGACTGCTGTGATCTCTGAATTATAAAGGTCTGTCTACTCCACTCCAACTTATGTCTATGTCCTTTTTTACAAAAGGTTTGCTTTCTATGGAGTTTTTAGGTCTAAAACCACAGAGACCCCAGGTCTTTTGCCCAGGACTTTGGGTCTTAATAGGCTTTTGCAATTGATTTTTTAAACATTTCCAAAAGTCTGTGGCATTCATATGATTGATACTTCTGATCAGATTGATGAGACACACAAATAGTGTACTTCTATTACTAAAGGTTGTAAAGACTGGCCCCAAACACTGAGGGCCACATTCCGGTATGAGCCAATGTGCCCATACAAATTCATTTTTTGCGAACTGCATGAGGCGCGCCGCTGAAATTGTCACAGACGCGCCTCAATACATGCTTGAATAACAGGCAAGAAGAGTTTTGTCTGTCGATGCTCACCTGTTCTTCAAGTGCATGAAGCGCATCTGTGACAATTTCAGCAGCGCACCTCATGCACTTCGCAAAAATTTATTCGTATTGGCACATTCACTCATACTGGAATGTGGCCCTGAGTGCCTCATTGGATAAATTCACTTCTCAGTATTCACTAAGTGGAAAATACACTTGTTGAACAGGTGGACAGCAGTGAACACTGTCAGATGCATAGTGTGACATAGTCACATTTGCACCATCAACACATCTCAGTCAATAGCAGGAGTACCTGTGAACACATACGCAAAGTAATGTGAAGTGCTCCATAAATTCACGACTATCATAAATGCCTGAATTGGTCACATGTTTGCCACTTCACAGAGTTTAATCAATAAGTGAACACGGCAAAGTGGCAAATAGATTTGAATTCAGAGCTCTATGCAACTATTTGAACTTTAGTCAATAAGGTCATGAATATGTAGCAATAAGGTCATGAATATGTAGCTCTGTCTGTGATCTGTTTGACTCCTGCCTCTTTTCTAGAAATGTAATTCATTCATTTGAGATAATACACACTTACAGCTTGAACAAACATTCAGCTAAGTTTAGAGAGGAGAGAAATAAGGTAATCTCCTCTCAGCGTTTCTATACTCCAGGGATTTGTTAGTTCCATTAAGTAGTAGTAATGATAGATCACATTTTTTTAAATGAGATTTCATAATTACTATAAGAATTTCTAATAGATTAATAGGTAACCTAATACCAAGCGCTGTTACTAAAGCAGCTGATATTGCTGTTTACAGTAAATCCCCTAAGAATTTTAGATACATGTACTCACAGACATTGCAAATGATACTGCTACTTGTTTGTTTGCCCTATACAGAACTGCTGACAGGAAATAATTGTCTCAGGTAAAAAAATGCTTTGTTTTCTCTTTTCAATTTGCAAAAATGTTAATTACATCTACATTTGGTAAATGTATTATTAAACAGTTGCTTTTGCAAGCTTAACTGTTTCTTTAAAATGAGAAACTATGAATAAAAGGGTAAATACATTAAAAAGTACTACTGTCAATACTGTGATGACACATAAAGTGGCATCATGATGTAAAGGGATGTCCTGCTTCCTGTAAAATAGATACTCATAAGTGGGGTGGTTTCCATATTTATAGAGACAGCAGGAGATATGGAAAAAAATAACTTTTCTATATAATGTGTGCTCATGTAAATAGGTCTGTCATGGAATCCTAGAGAACTGTATGAAAAACTGGTTATTCTTTGGGAATGACTCCAGAATGGGAACTCAAATTCATATCGGTGCCAAATGAATTATGAATTACATTACAAAGTGGTGGCAGTTGTGGGATGGTACTGAGTGAAGTATACAATGAAGAATAAAGTACTTACTGTATCAGTCTTACTCAGGTAGTGCCATATTAGAGGGCAGCTTCCATAAAGAAATGCTGGAATAATGCAATCAATTCCCTTTGTCTCAGTCTAAGTCAACAATTTATGTTCTGAATTTACATTCGCAGGTGACAGCAGTTGGATCGCACTACAAGGAGTAAACCCAGAAGAATTGTAAATTCTAACTTCTCCACTGTAACCAAAGTAACTGCTTCCAGAAAGAAAAAAAAAAAAGCTGAATTAAGTGAACTTCTATTTTGTATTCGTTTATAGTAGCCGCAAATTCATGCAGAAACTGATGCTCTTGGTAATGAGGCAGAAAAAATAAAATCCCTCATAACCCCTATTCTGAATTTACAACAGCAGAGGCAATTAGGAAACTATTCAACAGAAGGCTGACTATGACTGAAGATGGCTTAACTCCAACTGATGTAAGAGTTATTGAATATCATTAGTGGAAAAGTGACATCCCAAAGTAACATCACTTTTCATACCACCAACAAGCCCTTAATCAAATCAAGGAAAACAATCAGCATCACACTTTGTCCAATAAAGAGAATTTTTTGGGGAAATGAAAAGGGCCTTATCAGACAGGTATTTGATCACTTCTGAGACTAACAGGCATAGCTTTAATTCTAAGATAAGGATTTAGAAAATAATCTAAATCATTCCTACAATGGAAAGGTCAATTATCTAGAGCAATTAAATTTAATGTTAATTCCAAAGCTGCTTTTGGATCAATAAACTTCTGACAGAACAAGTCATCTCCTCAGATGACAACTTTGTAGAGAGGTAGTCTCAGACAGGGACTACTTCAATCCACTTAGCTAGACAGGGACCCCACCATAAAACCCCATCTTATATGCACATATAAGAAAAATAACCACATAGGGCTACCCAGAAGGAGTTGTTTAAAGACAAAGAGTTGTTTTTAGTGTGACATCACAATGCCCATGTAGCTGTCCCATGATTAGTCATCCAGATAGTTTTACCTCTTAGCTTAAGCTAAAGCCAGTGTCTGTTATTAAAAATAAAAAAGTGCTTGAATCTGCATGCGACCCTGCTGTAATCCCAGATGGTATTGCAAAGCACAATAAGAAAATGTTTTACGGTTGACACATTAAAGATCACATTATACCAAAAACTTAGGATGCAAGGTCTGAAAGAAAATTTGGATTAAGTGGATGTCATCACTGCATTTAGGATTTTTCTCTCATTAGTTTAGAATGAAACATCTTTAATGTCCTCAGTGCTATAGAGCTGATTATTACATGACTTAGACACATACTGCAGACTGCACTGGATTCTCTGCATACCAAATAGTTATAATAGGATACAGCGTGAACTAGGAATGATTACAAATTAGCAGTTTAGTTTGAGAATATGCATTATATGTGCCAATATTGCATGTTAGAGAGGTACACGTAAGAAATATTCCTAATGCAGGTCTAAACAGACCTTCAGAACATTTTTGCACATTGCAATTTTCATATTCACTTCCTTTAAAAGGGGAATGTTGACATGTATGATCTGGGCAGCTTATATTACAGTTGTAATTTGTAACAATAAGATGAAATTGTTGGCAGATAAAGAGTTTACCCATTAGACCTAATTTAGATCTCATCTTTTTGAAAACAAATACTTTTAAAATAAACTAACCATATCATCCCTTTAACCAAATGGACTTGTATGGTAGCTAAGGGCCAGATTCTGTAAAGAGCATAGTCCTGGGGAAATGCCTTTGCGAAGGCATTTCCCGAAGTGCACGAGTCGCGGCCGCTCAAATAGGCATGGTCGCGCTTCATGCACTTCACAAGCAGGCGAACAGAGCGGCCGCTCTTTACGGAATCTGGCCCTAAATCTTTATTGCCCCACATGCAAATGCATCTCAGAATTGAATTAAAAACAGACCATACATCAACTCTACAAGAAAAAAATAATTTCACAGAGTAGAAATAATGATAATACAGATATACTCCCTCATAATTCTTCAGGCCACACTCATTAAGACCATCTAATGTTTAGGTACAGTTGGGAGAATATGCTTTTTACAGGCAGTATTGTGAGAAGAGGGTCATTCTCTTAAGAGTGTACAAAATCAGTGGGAAGAAGGTGAGGAAGAACAGCTTTCGCCTACTTTAAATCAACTTTAATTGCTATTAATATAGCAAATGGACAGTATCTTTGCTTTGGTCTGAGAATGCAAAAAATTTGGAAGAGGAAATATATTTAAATTATTGATTGTTTAACTGAGAAAAAAACAGGACTAGCCGGGTTAAAGACGAATTCCAAATTATATATAAGAATTTGAAGGTTACATTTGCAGAATTCTGTTTTATTGGAAAAAGTGAGGTTAGGTATTTAGATGCTCAGTCTAGGTGCTATAATATTAGATATTTCTCCAAAGTTGTTGAACAAATGTAATTCACTTTCTACCATGATGAACTAATGTTAGACTATATAAAGGTGTTGAGGGATCTAACCTAACTTCTTTTATGGTGAACTGACTTCAAATTTTTTTGGTATTTCAAACTTTTGAGTGTGAAATCCAATTTATACAGCACACAGAATACCCAACAGAGCTCCTCCACCTCAAAATAATTCCTGTACAACTCTGTTTAGATATCTGTACTAACATGATTGTGATTTCGTAGATGTGGCTAAGGAGCTATACAAAAAGAATATGTTTTGTAAAGTTGAAGAGATTCAATTTATTTAATGTGTGATATTCTATCAAGCTTAGCATTTAAGATTCTTAGGAAAATGTCATGAAATAAATTGGCAAAAACATTACTAATGCCAATAGATAATCAATAAACAAAAAATATAGGGGGAAAATGATGTGAGAATATTCTCTCTGGGAGAAACATTTACTTATTTGGGTATCAAGATTTTTATAAATCCTCATTTTTTGAATCTTTTTCCTCTTTTTCATAGGTTTATTAAAAAATTAAGTTTGAAATAAACTGCCAATGTCAGTGATGATAACAAATAATGATATATTTTACATAATTCTGCCATAATTATTGTTAATAAATATTCAAAACCTCTGAAATATATAACCAATTATGTAATAGAGAAATAAGGGGTAAGTCAGGAAGAAAATAGACTGTTTAAAAAAGGAGTGTTGAAGAGGGCATCTTAGCAACCATTAAAAACTTTGCTATATACCGTAGCAGTTTAAAGTAAACATATGAATGATCAATCTTCAGGAAGCTTTCTAGATTTTACAATGATGATGATGTGGTTGAATAATCATAATAATATGATATAATAATTCAATTAGCTGAGCACTGCTATTTGAATTTGTCACCCGTGACGTCAGCGGCTCCAGATTGGCTAATCCAAACCAGGAAGTGCTGGGGAGAGCTGAGTCTCCTCAGCGACTGCTGGCATTCAGCAGGCAGAGGTAGTGAGCGGTGCACGCATGCAAGTACCGCTCATTACAGTTACTATTCGGAATTGAAATCCATATTTCGAAATCGAAAATGCTGTTTTTGATTTATCCATATCAAAAATGGCATTTTTCGCTTTTAATAAATTTTGCCCTTAGTGTTACTTATGGGTTCATTCTGTAAAGTGAGAATCTGACTGTCGAATTCACAGACAGCGGATTTCCATTATAAAGTTGCGACCACGACAATTCTCCCATTATAAAATCGTGAACGCGCCAATTTTTTTAAAGTTCCAGCTTTGACATTTCTTTTGTAAAGTCGCGACTGCGACAAAATTCTCATTATGAAGCCACAACTGCGACGGTAGCAGTCTATTGCGACTGTCTTTAGCTGGCAAATTCAGACCTTTACATGACAATTCAGACTTTAAGGAATGACCCCCGTAATTGGGAAGCTATAAGGAAATAAATACATTGCACAGCTATATAAAGATAATAATTATGAAATATTTTTGTTTTCACAAAATATATTGTTACAAAATTTGATAAAATAAATGTCTTTAAAAGGTTTTATTTTGAACCATAGGTTACTTGCTGATCAACAGATACATACATTACACCAAAATTACTATTTTAAATGAAAAAGAGAGACTCATCCAAACTCTAAACTAAACTCACTTAGTATGGACACACACAAATTAGTCTGGTTAGGCCAGTAAAATGATCACTGATTGAATTATCACAAGAGAACAGAGCATAGTATATACCCAGAAAAATATGTTCTGCAAGAAAAGCGACCATCATTTAATTAGTAATAAATAGGCCTTTATAATAAAATTATTAGCTAAATATCACTGTTATATTAAACAGTGTGCAGAGAACAGGTAACCATTTACCTAGGTTCCTGACACTGTAATGCTTGCAATCAAATGATAGGAACAACATAAAGGGGCTTATTCATGAAATGTTGAATAGTTGCATAAAGATGTGCCTTCACATTTATTCACCGCATCCTCATATTAGTGTTTTCAGCAAACTCTGTGATGCGACGAATTCAAGGCCAATTTGACAGCTTACAACAGACATTGATTTATGCAGCACTTTGCACCACTTTACGTGTGTCTGCACAGGTAATTCACCTATTCATTATGCCTCGCAGTATGTCACAGCAGAGAATTCGACAAGGGCATTCGCCAGTTTTACTTCACCAGACTGAAGTGGCAAAATAAGGGACTAATGGCGGATGGCTCCTAGTGTCCTACAGACTATGTCACACTATGCAAGAGATGGCTACTGACGCAGTCGCAGGAAATCCTCTGTTTAATGAATAAGAAGACAATCAGAGCATAGTATCCCGAAGTGATGAGAATTCACTTTGATATTCGAATTCTCACTTTGGTAAATAAGCCCCATAATCTCTTTGCAGACAAATGTTTTGAGTAAACTGAACTCAGATCCCAATGCTGTTAGGAAGTATTCTTACCTTACCGAACCATGCTTCCTGTGACTGGAAGACAAGGGACAAGTAAGAGGGTTCAGCATTATGGTGAATGTAAAAAAAAAAAGGGGTGTTTTAAAGCAAGCAATCTTTCGCTCCAGACAGGGCTGTTAATGTATTTATAAAGAGAACAGTTTGAAAAAAGTGCAGAATTATTTCTTATAAAGTAAAGCTTTTTTTAAAAAAAATATTTTGCCCTTACTACAACGTGAAAGTTAAAAGATAGCCACAACATGCAGAAATGCAGAAAATGCTGATGTTTAGCTTGAAAGGATCCATATCCTACACATCAGGTTCTTTTACTTGAGATAGAGGTTACTATATCAATTCCGAATATTCTAACTAATGCAGCAGATAAAGACTAATTTGCCATGATCGTGAAGAGATAAAAATAAAATAGTACAGACAAAATGGACCTCCTCTATGTCACAGGGCAAATTAGATGTCTCTGGCTTACACATACAGTTGAGCACTAATCATTGACTAAAGGCCAAATAGCCGCATATAGCTCTGAAATCACATAATGCGACCTATTCAGGTATCTGCAATAGTTGCGATTTTATGGAAACTGTTGGGTCTAATATTCTTCCACCCAGTAACTTATGGGGTCCGATATCCTTTAACCTCTGGCTTGAGCCCCAGATGGCATATAACTTCCCTGTGTTGTCACTTACCACTCGGATTTATGACCGGTCAGGAGAGTGTATGACTCGCAAAAAAATCAGACAACAGCGTTCATCATACAAGAACTCTCTTTATTGTGTGAGTGTGCATAATCTTATATAGCAGTTGGTTACACTCACAGCGTGATAGCCCCTCCTGAAGTAGGTGCTTATCTTTTAACAGGAATGTCAGCATAAGCAAAAAGAAACATCTTACTCTGAGAAACGAAACTTATCTGGTCATCTGGTCAAGGATAGGAGAAAGGTTGGGGGGGGAGTAAGAAGAATCTGCTTGTACAAAGAGGAGAGCAATTAAAAGTACAGTTAACCTTTACATAGCAGAATTCATGTTAAGCAAAAATCATGTTAACTCTTCAGCTACATTACGCACCTGACAGCGATCGTCGCTGCTTGCTTGTTCGTCAAGTCTATCCAGTGCTTTATAAATAAGTAGAAGTGAATTTGCAACTATTTTGTTCATTCAACTTGAATTGTAGCAATGTGAATTCGACAGGTGAATTCATCCTTTAGTCAGTAAGGCCCCATGTCTATAACACATTTGCATAAATTATTCAGCGTATTGCACCCAAGATATTGCATATGCCAAATGATTTATTTTACTGCAGGAATTTTTTCACTGCTCACACATATATGATAGCCTTCCTCTGCTCCCTGCTCAGCTCCCATGCTGAAGTACATTCAACTTCAACTTATACCCAGAATCCTCCATTGCTTTTCCTGCTTAGCCCATCTCTAACATTCTTCATTCTGTTTTTGCTTTCATTCTATTGATTGGTTATGATAACAGCTAGCATGCTTTAAAAAGGAAGTAAGCTGAACCAAACATGTCATACTATAACTATGTTAAAGATAAGCAGAAATCGGGTCCCTACATACCCCAAGCTTATAGATGCCCATAGACTTTTCTAAAAATGAATTATGAAGATGAAGAAAAATATAGCATGACATATTAACAGTTCTAATAATATTATAATGTAAAAGACGAAACATTAAACTACAATCTGAGGGGAAGGGTAGCGCTCAACGATATAAAAATGAAAAATAAACAAAGAAAAAAACAATCTAGTGCAATAACGCCAATGAAATATAATGAAACACTGTGATACAGACGTGGTTCAATAAATTTTAGGTGAACATCAAGTGATAAAATATCAATACTAAAATACATAAAAAAATATATAAAAAAAATATATATAGTGGGTAATATATAATAAAAGCACTTATGTGCTGTAACAATGATTTAAATACACTGTGCTGAGTGTATAAAACACCCAATATGAATGAGGAATAATACCACCAAAAGGTGCTGTGCAGAACACACTAAAACATAAAGTGCAAATAGAAACATTAAACTAATCTGTGATGGCTGTATCAGGAACTTTTAATAATTTAATTTTTTTCCCTTTTTTTTCTCTTCTGTGCCATAGATGGTTTTGGTTGAGGGACGTAGGTAACAATATGTTTATGTACGTATACTTATAATGTTAATAAAGTTTTTAATTTTGAGTGGAAATTAAATGAATTCTATGAAACTAAAATCTGATTTTGAAAAGAAAAACAGTCTTACATACACTTTGGTATCTTACAATATTTTCTATATGTTTTAATTAGTTAAGCCTGTTTTGTTTGAAATATGCAAATAAATTTAATTTAATTATGTTTTATAACTGGTTACATTGAGCTAACTCCCCATAATATGTATATCTGGATTCCTTTTGCTATATGTTTTAATGGCTCATAATATAATACATTTATTTAATCTGCCAATCCCTTCTGTTAGTCAAAAATTCACTATTAAGCTGTTAACATGTAAATCAAGGCCATATACATTGACCGTTAAAAAAAGTATATGCAGTTGGGCTGTCCCTGGTTATATTGGTGAACAGAAACTTCAGAGGAACCTGTTCATATTAGTAACCTTTGTGTTTGATGCTTTGTGTGGGTTTTGATTCTCTTAACATAGAAGTGAAAAGACAATAACTACCAGTGGAACATCACGTAGGCCCTTTTACAATATCAGTGATCAAAGGAACTTCTCCTGCTGTAATTGTCTCTGTTAGGAAAGATGGTTTTGTTTTTTTGATTTATTGAAAGAGATTGACGCAAATGACATCTCACAGTCATTTACAGAAGAAACTTATTCAACACAGACTAGGAAAGAAGCAATATAAATATAATCATCAAAAACTGCTCAATTTCCTGTTTAAAGAGAAACAGTTTGTTTGGTACTGTATCTTTAGCTAAGAGACTTAGCTAGCTTGTAGACATGGCTTAGTACACTGTATGGATTGTATGATGGGAAAAAAAAACACTTATGGACTTCATCGAGTGAAAGTCACAGTTTGTGGTCACTACTGACTTTTCCTGGTCCCATCTATTAATGCTGTAAGGGCCTGACTAAAGTCAGAATTCACTTGTCAAATTCACTTCGCTACAATTTGAGTCACATCACCAAAATAGGTGCAAATTCACTTCTCCTTATTTTATGAAGCTGCGGATAGATTTTCAAACAAGCGGACTGCTACGGACACCGTAAATCCACGACTAGTCACCCAAATTATACACATATTTGCTACATCACAAAGATTGCTCAATAAGTGAACATGGGGAAATGACGATCAATTGTGAATTCATAGCTATATGTGACTATTGAGTCTTTAGTCAATAAGGCTCTAAGTGTAACAATATGGATGGGTTTAAGAGCAATGTATGGCTGGCAGTGATAATTGTCTAGGACTAGATTCTCTGGCATCACTACAAATTATACTTGTTGTTCACTCACTTGAAAACATTGGTTGGAGTGATCTTACATGTTTACTAAGCATAACTTATATGCATTATATTGAATTATAGTATTCAGTCCATGGTGTCTGACCGCCTTGTCTGTTTATAACTACACTCCAGCCCCATATTTCTGTTCTGATACAGCCTGTACAATACCTTCCTGTTCTCTCCTTTCTTCCACTAAAATAGAATATTTTAATTCATGTTGTTCAGGTTCATTTTGTTATTGTAATAAAATGAATGAATAAATAAACCACACAAAAAAGAATTGATCTGCTAGCACAGTCAGCTATGCTGTCAGTCTTTGTGATTCCAAATCAGCTCCTGAAAACACTGAATACATTTCTCCATGAGATGAATGAAACATTGTTGCTGAGGTCTGGAAAACTATGTTGTTTTGCTATTAACCTCTATATGTATTTCAACTATCTTATCAATATTTAGTGAATTTATAAGAAAGCTTATCTAAAATACAAGAGATTGTTTTCAACTGTCCTCCTTGTGGCCCCAATCACCAAAGATGATGAATGGGGTGCAGTGCAAATAAAATAAATCCTGTACATTTGCATTATGGCATATTGATCAAGGTCTCCAAAAACTGCATTTTATTTCCCCATTTTCTCACCCTTTCTGGGCTTAGGGCTGGGCATAATCAAAGTAGCACATGTAGCAATGGGGTCTTCTATCCCAACTTTATGGATGGGACAGTTGGTTCCACTATTATTAGCAGCACATATGCAACACAAGGCATCTGAATAACTTTGTTAGGGAAATGTCTCACATGCAATTGTCCCTGTGCATGTTTGAAAAGGCAGATTTTGTGGTGAAAAAACATAGTGAATTGTCTCAGAATGCTTGTCATTGTGCTTTGTATGCTACTAAGTATGGTTGTCTTCAATTACATATTCCTGTATTTACTTTCTAGGTGTGTCTCTGTAGCCAGTTCTGTTCTAGTGTCTCTGAATCCAACTTTGTATTAATGTCTTTGTATCCAACCCCATGCCAATGTCTCTGTGCCCAGCCCTGTCCCAGTGTTTCTGTGTTGTTCCCTGTTCCAGGGTCCCTGTGTCCAACCCTGTCACTGTGTCACTGTATCCAAACTTGTATCCAACCCCCTTCAGTATTTCTGTATCCAGCCCAATTCCAGTGTCTTTAAATCCTCCCCTGTTTTAGTGCCTCTGTATTCAACCCTGTTCCAGTGCCTGTGTATCCAGCCCTGTCACTGTGTCTCTGTATTCAAACTTGTTCCCATGCCCTTGTATCTAACACCCTTCCTGTATCTCTGTATTCAGCCTTGTTCCTGTGTCCCTAGGTCCACCCTTGTTGTTGCAATGCCCTTAAATCCTCCCGTGTTCCAGTGTCTCTGTATACAGACCAGTTCCAATATCTCTTTACCAAGCCCTTTCCAGTTTCTCTGTATCGAGCCCTGTTCCAATGTCTCTGTATTCAGTCTTATTTTCAGTGTCACTGTATCCAGCATCGTTCCAGTTTCCCATCAGGTAGGAATAGTGGTTAAAGATATAGCTGTGGATCCCACCTCCTTTTAGTTGCAGTGGCAGCAATAAAAGGGACCTCTGCAGAAGATGCTTTTCTATGTTTTTTCATATTTTAGCAGGGCATAAAGTGACATTATGACAGTTGGACTACATTGTAGGGAAAGAGAGATGCCCTTCCATTGGATTATGCCATGGGTGGAAGAGCATTGGTGGCATTTCAGACAACATTATACCATCCAGAACTATATTATGATTCAGAAGAGAACACAAGAGAGTAACTAAGTAGAATGTATTTTATTTTACTTTTACAGGTTGAGGAAATTTTCTTTGAGGTTGAGGATCCAAACCTCAATCCAACCTCAGACCCCTAATCCCACATGCAAGTGGGGAGTCATTGTAGAGGAATGCAATCTAATTTTGTTAATAGAGTCCCCAAACAAATTAAGGTAATGGGCATTTTGTTATTTACATTTTAGGCCTTCTGCACCCCCACCACCACCAGGGGTTAAAGCAGGATGTCAGAGACTGACCCCCTATAGGGTACTTACTTCTGCCCCCCACTGGGCAATCATGGTGAAAGGAGTCTATGCACAAGGTGGAGGTAATGGGTCTATAGGATCCACATATGATTATTTAATTATTATTCTATAGCTAACTAAGCAATCAGGGTAACTTACCCCCACTCCCCTGAAGAGGGTCAGAGTATGAGGTTCTATGGATCCCTGTGCATGATCTTACACATTTTATTTAACATTTCTTGGGTGGGGGGGTACTTTTATTTCTTACATTTTACACTGGTTTAGTTTTATTATAGTTTATTGTTGGTTTTCCTGTTTTTATACATTGTTGCAGCACCTTTGAAGATACTTTGTTGTTGGTTTGCCTTTTCAATTTGTATTCTGATGGTTTTGGATATTTGAATATCTTTACATGCTATGTTTTGCTTCTAGTATAGTGCATTCAACACCAAATTTCCCCCCTAAAGTTGTGAATTACTTTAGCTAAATTTCTGATGAAAAGCTTGAAAATACTCTTTATCTGATAGTGAATATTCAAAGTTTCATTGATCCTATTCATAAATTTCATTACAACACTCATTATCATTTGTATATGACACATACACTTTATTGACAAATTGTGCCCAGATGATATACTTATTTAAAGTTGCTCTCTGTATTTTAATTCAACAACTTAAATTTATACCTGAAAGAGAAGTATTGATTATGTGTTTCTTATCATGCTACCCAGTCATGGAGGAAACAATCCAGCAACCAATCCAGCAGGTCCAATCAATCATTACTTTCCCCATGATGCTGATAAAAGACAATTTTTAGACATATATCTTTGAATAGTATTTATTCTCTTTAATGCCAAGTATCTTATTTTAAGAATAAATGTTCCTTAAACATCTCCTGATGTTCCCTTACTTTAAGATTAATTTGTACACAGTGCACAAAACCACGAGAATGATCTGTTGATTGGTTATTAACTTTTATCTCTCCTTAAGAGGATAAACTTCCCTTTTTCAATTAGCACTTAATAAAAATGAGCTTTTTAATATTCTGCTCTAGAATCCGTGGACCGAACTGATGGTTTGAAATAGTCTAATTACAAGACTATGTTGAAGAGTTCCTAAATGTTCACAATCCTTACAAAGTTCTTATACAGATTTTAGTAACATTTGCAGTGGGTAATGTAAATTTAGAATAAATTAATGATCTGCCAGAGAAGGATAAATTAGTACTCTTTAGTTATTAAAGATAAAAAATAATTGATGATCTCTTTTTTATGCATTCACATTATGCATGCTGTTCAGCTAAAAGTAAAGGCATGGTAAACTTTAAAGGAGAACTAAACCTCCATTATAGTGTGTGTTTATCATGAGCGCTGTTGTATTTTTCAGGGCAGGGGTTAATCTCTTAGGGAGCCCTTAGCCAATCAGCTTTCACACAGGTATTAAGTTATATTACTCTAAGTTAGGCTATTATACAGAGAGACATTGTTTCCAAGCCTATACTGTCCCTTAAAGATCGTTGGAAGGATGTTGTGGAATGGTTTATTTTATGAGCTTCAATAAGATGTCAGTCCTAACAAACAATGTTGAGGGTGCAGAAGAAACTCTCCAGCAAGACCAGCATTGGAATAGCAAAAGAGGAAGATGCACCTAAGGAGTGGGATTGGTTAAGCTCATAACATAGATATCAGTTGTTTAGTGTAAGACCCTCCTTAAAAGATCCAGTGTTAGGCTGTGTAAGTCTGCCATTAATCTATTGTGAATCAATATACCAGGGTACTATCAACACTTTATAAAGGACAATTGTCCAAAACATAGTGTGTTTAGCAGGTAAATACACCCAATAAAAGGTATTTCAGCACAGTCTGCTTCTGCATTTGTCTTTTCATACTCTTCTTAAAAGTTTGAATACTGGGAGTATATACAGAATGCCAAAGAAAAGCAACACAACACTAACAATTCAAAAGCACAGACCTTGAGGTGATTCCTATTGTAGTGATCATTTTACAGTTCAATTAATATTACCTGGTTTGTCTGTGTTATAATAAAGTTTTATGTTGTTTTTAAGAATCCCCATCCCCCTATACTGTCTGTAAGTCTACTATTTTCATTCAGCAAGTCAGTGCTATACCTTGATTTTTTTTCTTTCCTTTCCTAGGTGGCCCTGTATAAGCACTATGAATGGTAGGTATTCTAGGCAGAATAGTATAACATAAGTTACAATTATTTTTACTTTGCAAACAACTATTTTTACAGCTGTGCAAAAGATAGAAAACATGGCTTCCTGATTTCCCCAATGTATCTGCTTTTAAATGATATGGCTCTGAACACCAGAGCTATAACAAACGTGCCTAAATGTTATTGTAAACTCATCAATGTAAATAAATAATATGTTTCTGCTAATGCTGAATTTAATTTAAAAATAAAGCTTCTACTTTTTCAAATCAACGCACAGTTTTATATGCAGTTATTAAGGCCATAGGGGACCAAACCAAGATATTGCAGTCTGCAATAATGTGTCTTTTCTTCTGGAATATTTCAAAATAAAGAAATAAATGTGCAAATTCTGCCGTGCAACGAACACTCAAAGAATAGATTTTCCAAAATACCCACAGAAAAACGTTTTCAATTTGTTAATGTGCTAGGAAAATAGAATTGGGAAGGCCATTTTCTCCTGCAGTGACTACTGGGAATACAGATGTGTTTAATAAAAAAAGTTTCTTTTTTTACATTGAGTGTGTTTTCTGTATTCTGCTTTTCATGATTATGGAACCGAAAATTTTAATACAAAAGAAACATAGTATGGGAAAGGAATTTAGCAAGATACAGAGGGCCCAAATTATGTGGGACATATTCATTAAAGTGCAAATTTGACAGCCATAGTCTATTTGTGTCATTTTGAGTCTTTTTGCTCCAATGGATGCAAATTTACTACTCCATATTTAATAAACAGTGAATTGCCTTGGCAAAGAAGTGAATAGCGTTGAATGCTATTGGTCAGACATAGTCAAACAGTAGCTGGTGCATAGTGATGCAAATTTGCCAACAGGAGTGAAGTGGTGCCATTTTCCCATGATTCCCATTCATTTTTTTTTTAAAGTGAAAATGCTACTTTAACTGTATCTTTCTTAGATTAATGTCAAAATACTATTAATAGGCAGGATTTATTATAAGAAAGAACATTGTCGTCACATTTTGATTATCACTACTGTTGCTATGTCATAGTCACTTACATGTATGTATGTATAATTTTATTTATAAAGCGCCACAAATTTACGCATCGCTGTACAATTCAGCAATACAAATGTAATACAGACATGGGAAAAGTGCATTACACAATACAAGTATAGCATCACAAGGATACATCCCTTTAATGCCGGGTTGTGGTTAATACAAGAGGTTGGAGATCCCTGCCCCGAAGAGCTTACAATCTAAATGGGAGGAAGACTTAAATACACAGATAGAAAGGTAATAATAGCTGTAACAATGTGCTGGAACACTGGTCAATAAATACATATACTGAGCATAAATAACTAATTAAGGATAACATATAATTTATACAGAAAATCAGTGATAAAATCAGTGCTAATGCTCCATAAGGTAGGACTTCAGTTTGGTTTTAAAAGTGCAGAGGAAATGCTCCTGGTGAAGATAAAGGGGTATAGAATTCCAGATGTGATCGGCAGAAAGAGAAAAGGATTTAAGATGAAAAAAGGCAGTATTGGTGTGTGGCATGCAAAGTTGGTTACTTTGGGAGGACCACAGTTCACGTCGAGGAATGTATGGGCATATGAGTAAGGACATGTAGGGAGGGTTATGGAGTGAAGTGCCTTAAATGTCATGATTCGTTTGCTTATGGGGAGCCAAGGAGCAGAGAGGGATTGGGAGAAAGGCTTTCTCTCCTGGAGAGAGAGGGAGAGAATTCTGGCAGCAGAATTTAGAATAGACTGGAGAGGAGAAAGGTGGGAAGCTGGAAAATCAGATAGAAGAACATTGCAGTAGTCCAAGCGGGATAGGACTAGAGTATGCATAAGAGTGTTAGCAGTGGCATGAGAGAGTAAGGGGCGGATTTTGAAAATATTGCAAAGGAAAAATTGACAGGTTTTAGCAGTGGTAGAGATGTGTTTAGAGAAGGAAAGAGCAGAGTCAGAAGTCACTCCAAAACAATGTACAGACGTTACAGGGTTGAAGATCGCACCATCAACTAAAATGGGAAAGGTAGGAGTGGGTCCAGGTTTGGGTGAAAAAGCAATCAGTTCTGTTTTAGTGAGATTTAATTTGAGCTGGTGCTTGGCCATCCAGGAGACAACTAGAGATTTGAGTCTGTATTTCAGGTGTTACACAGGAGTGGTTAAGTAAATTTGGGTATCATCTGCATAAAAGTGATACTGAAGACCAAATGAATTGATGATCTCACCCAAGGAAAGAATGTACAGTGAGAACAGGAGGAGGCCAAGGACTTGGGGCACACCCACCCTAAGTGGGACAGGACAAGAGGTGTTGTTAGCATGGGAGACAAAAAAGGAACAATAAGAAAGATAGTAAGCCAGCCAAAATGCAGCTTGAATACATTACAACATGTTCTATATGCATAGCTTTCTAATACAACACTATTTCTAGGTTATGTTGCTTCTAGTAAAATCAAACTGCCAAAGTCGGAGCAGTACAGCTTGGGAATTTGCCACTTCTATACGCTCTGGGGGTTATTCTGTAAAGTCACGAGCTCACGACTTTATAATGAGAATTTTGTTGCTGTCACGACTTTACAAAGGAAATGTCAAAGCTGCAAATTTAAAAAAATTGTCGCTGTCGTGACTTTATAATTGGAGAATTGTCGCTGTTACGACTTTATAATGGGAATCCGCTATCTGCGAATTCGACAGTTGTATTCTCACTTAATAGAATGACCCCCTCTGACTTTTGATATATATAGTTGAATAGCGTGTGCATGCAGGACCGCCATCAGGAATTTTGGGGCCCCATACAGCCAAAATGTCTGGGCCCCCCTTCGAACTTTTCTATAAACTTTTGCATTAACAAAAACATC
>JAKJJM010002629.1:0-10924 GCA_021901965.1 Pipa carvalhoi
TATATATATATGTATTGAGGAAAGTGATTTTTTTAGTAAGTAAGAGCATTATTTTTAAATGTTTCACATTTCGCTAGTGAACTTTAGAGCAGCTCATTTGTGATGAACTGTTAAAGAAACATTCATAAATCATGATACATGTTTTATATAATCAAAGGCATATATTAATTAAATATTGGATTACATTCACTAGACAATAATGGTCTACATTAATTGAAGTAGTTTGCTTTTTGTGCAAAATGCTTGGATAATTCTCTGCATTCCTGAAGGTGGCAGTCAAGACCTGTAATTTCAGCCTAGTGAAGAAGTTACAAATTCAAGCATAGAACATTGTTACAGGGTGCGGTCAGCACTTCGTACTAGTATTCCTCGCTCCAATATTTATTGGGTTTTATTAACTACGCACTTTCTGTCTGCAAATACTAAAAACAAAGTGTGGACTTTATTTATTTAAGCTGTTTATTTTTACCTTTTGTGTTCCAGGTTAGGAAGAATTATTTTGCCAACTTTTGACATTTTTTCCATGGCCTCCTGTTGATAAAAGGAGAAATTAAACACTTTAGTGGGGATAATACATTATATGTACATATACACACGACTATGGATGAATCAATACTGGAGAGATGACCTCCAGATATAAACAAATCAGTGGTAGTTGGACTATATACTGCAATATAGATAGAGGGTTGGACATACAGGCAGGTATGAGGCAACATTTGGTCACATGAGAGGAATACAAACAAGGGATTCAGGTTACTAGATTAGGGATGGATGACATACATACCTCTACAACAGACAGAATGTTAAAAAAAAGCACAATTACAATTTTTCATAAAGGCCATGCAAATGCATAGCCTTAACAACATTGCAATTTTCTTTCTATTGTTAATACTTCTACCTTTGCTGATCCAGCATTATTATAACTTACAAACTACTGTCAGGAGGTTATAGCCACTCAATGGGTCACAGTGAAAAACTTTTCATAAAGGATCCTTGCTGCCCTCTGCATTATATCAGGCTCACAGAACCTAGCCAATACCTAGTTACCACCTTGCTCTGCCCATTAATAGCTCATATAGCCTACGTGGTTGTACAAATGTGCAGATTTGCTGAATACTGTATTAATATTGGGGATCTGTTAGCAGTACAGAAATCATTTAATTCTGTTTTTCACAGCATTTCCTTGAAAATTTTAGTTTTATAGATCTGCATTTAACACAAGGGAAGTTAAACAGACCATGCCAACAAGAACATCAGTTTGATAAATGGCTCCGCCTCAAACATGTCATTGTTATGATACAACATTAAACTCACGTGGTTTAAGCTACTTGCAAGTGCTGCTTCTTTCTCTCGTCTCTATGATATACTTTTGGAAGTACCTTAAGCAGCAGCAGCAAAAGAAATATTCTTGAAAATATCTACCATCCTAGGAACAGCTGGTTTTCTTCTTTAATAAGATCTATAGTTGTATGGTAATACAATTTATGGTGGTCTAGTCCATGATCTCTAGCTAAACTACCAATCCCTGGACCTTATAACAGCATTATTAGATTGTACTACCTCTATTTGAATGAATTATTCTATCCTTGAATATTCAGTTAAACAGGGTAAATGGCAACATACATTTGTGGAGTTGGACCTGAATAACAGCAAATTTTACTGCCTGCATGTGTGCGCCAGTCAATTTTATATTTATAATATGTATCATGTAGGACAGGAATAATTCATTTATTTGTATTTATTTATTGAATTTATATTGTAAAATTTATTGTTTAATGTGTCCTCTGTTAAAAGTATTTTGCTATTTTGAAAGTCTCCAGTCCTCCAAAAATGTACATAAATATGTCCTGGTTTAGCTCATATCTGGAGGCATGGTGGGTTCCCTTATTACATACTGGAGGTGCAGACATTGTGTCTCTGTACAGGATTGCAATGACAATGTCAAGGGCACCAGGGATTATTTTAACAAAAAACAGGTGGTTTATGTAACATACTGGATGCCAACAACAAAAAAGTATGTAATGAGCAACAACAGCAGTTTTAACATACCCAAGATCTTTACCATTGCCTGGACACAGTTATAGGATACAACAATCAGGAGATATTCCTGCTCACAGGAGACTTCATCACTTCTAGTAGGTCAGGGGAGACACACACAGTGATCCTTCTACTGCTAGATGGAAGCTACAGGGTACTACCCAGTGGTAGTTTGGATACTCCTATTTGTGCTAAGATTTTTTACATTTAAAGAAAACTATTTGTAACTATTCCTAAAAGACAGTTTTAAATGTATGAATCATAATACAGTCTTCTTCATATTTGCAAATGAGAGCTGTAGCTTTCCTCATGCAACCTAGCAGAGTAACTAACTAACTGGGCTCCCTTTATATATGTTGACTAGCCAGAGTAACATAGATTAAAACATTCCAACAGGGAAATCTTCAACGTGGTATTTTAGGAGAAAGGACTCTGGAGTTGACTATTTGATATGGAAAGGGTACCTAACAAAGACCCTTACCATGTATAAGAATAATCTGATTTTAAAAGCTAGATCAGTTTATTTTATGGTGTTCATCTTTAAAAACCTTAAAGGGCACATTTGCCTTCATGCTTCGGTAATATGGATAATCTATTAATTTCATTTTTAAATGTACAGCTCATTTGTAGGTGTTCAGCTCAGTTTTATTTGTTCAACTTTAAAGGGATGAGAGGGATTATATAGGGCGATAAAGGAATCATTTATTTACTATTAGTTGACTTTGCAGATCATAACTTTAAAATTGAATTTTGAAAAGCAACAATAACCATATTATGCCTTTACGTGGTACATATTTTGTAAAAGAAGAGCCTAAATTTTGTTGTTTTTTTCCAGTGATTTTGATTCCTGAATATAATTTGTATGTTGTTTTTGTTTCTTAATATTTCATTTATTGACAACAGTGATCATTTCAACATTTACAATTGACATTGCTTTCATACACATTCAAGTGGCTACTAGCACTAAGATAGTTTCTCCTTCAGTTGAATGTTTTAACATTTGTAAATGCAATAAATGCAAATTTAATGGAGTTAGTATCTTGATCACTGGTCATTTTCATCTTTATCCTTTATTTTTCCACTATAACAATGGGAATAGAGATGGGGTTGTCACAGTGTTGGGGAGGGTATGGAGTTAGGGGTTTGGAATAGGGAGAGGGGAGGTAGGGAGGGAGTTATTGTTAAGGGGGATGGGGACAGAAACCAGGGGGTAAAAGAGGGTGTTGTTTTTGTTTTTAAAGTGGGATTCTTAACCCAATGAAAAAAAATCAAAATTTTTTTGCCTTTCTCTAGGTCAAAAATATTGTAAATTGCAAGTCATATATTTTATGCGTCATCTATTAGAATGTAACAATATTATGCATTTCCATTGAGTAAAAAGTAAAGAAAAAAGATATAAACAGTAAAAGAGGACATAATAAACAGTTTCTTTTGTTTTATTTTGTACTTATTTGGGCACTGCTCAACTGACTTGATTCATTGGGCACTGACATCATTTTTCTGAAATACCCACATCTTTTACAGTAACTAGATGCTAAAGTTACATTCTGTATACGGATTTATCTGAGTGCGCTCATTTTTGTTGTTCTGGATATACCATTGTGCATTATCCACCATGCTTGTGACAGCTCATTAAGCACAATCTATTAACTCCCACAAACAGGTTGAGAATTGAATCCTAAATAGGTCTATTTTGTCAACATAATCTAGGAGACTTTTTAAATACAAAGAAATCATTTATTAAAAATCCCTAAATATGCTGTCAATTCCTTTTTTTAAACATTTCTTTCTTCTTTTTCACAAAGACCACACTATAAATACACGCTTTAACGTTAGCCTTTTTAAAGGCTCTGCGAGTAACAAGCAAAGGGTCACCACAGAACAAAACTGAAGCAGTGTGCTTTGTACATAATAGAGTCCTTTCAAGATCTGAATTCATTCTTCTAATGGTTTAAGCAGATAATGGCAAGAAATTGTAAGATATGACATATATTACTAAAACGGGATAAAAACAACCATTTGTTAACCACTCGTATTTTACAAAAGTAGCCATTAAAGCAACAATTATTACATATAGATAGATAGATATATATATAGATAGATAGATAGATAGATAGATAGATAGATAGATAGATAGATATAGTTATGTAATATCAGATGTTTGCAGAAAGCTTTCATAAATAAAGCTTTCTATTATTGTGTTTAAAACATAACAGGAATTATTTACAGAGTTGCATAAGTAAAAATGTATGGATGGATTGAAATGTATTGATAAGTAGCGAAGGTGAAAACCTTAGAAAGTTGTTATTCTGCTGCTGTAATGTTAATAGTATTATTGGCAACCTAGAAGGAAAATATCTGAAAGATATAGAATATGTTATATGTCTAAGAGTTAAGTCAAAGTAAACATATCACAAAGAATTAGGACATGTTAATTATTTGTTGTGTTGTGTTGTTTTATTATAACTAAAATATTGTCATTATTATTGTTTGCTGAGATATTATTTTTCATACTAGATTTCTTACACATACGGCTTCCATAATAACAGTCCTTTTGCCTTGAATAAATCTTGTGTTTATAGCAAATTCTCTGTTCTAGTCTTCCTTCAGGGTGAGAAATCAAACCAGGGTCTCAAACTTGAGCCTCTAGTATTAATTAGACTGATTTGGTTTTAGTAGTCTAATTAACTGATTATTATTGATAATTATTTTCATGTTGTATTTGTAAAACATCTGCAGATATAGTTATGCTATTCCTTATCTTTCCCCTAGTGTTTATTGTAGGTAGGTCCTGCTGGTAATATTGGCATAAACATTTCTAGCAGAGTATTGGTGATGTCATCTACTTAGGAGTTCTCAGGAGAGTAGTTAAACCAGTAGTAAACCATCTGAATGAATATGCTTAAAATCTATGTTTATGCTGTGTTATCCATGGTTAAATTTACGGTTATAAATGTTGCATATATATTAAAACAAATACTTTAATAGGGCATTTCTGTTTCACTTCCATTTAACAGTTTATCATCAACTGTGCCCATTACAATATCGACTGTACCTGCAGATAAAAAACAATGCGACAAACCCACACTCTAAGATCGAAGGGATTTTCAGAATAACTGAAATGCTACTTTGTTGTGATGCTGCCTAAATAAACTTATACAGTACTGTGATACTATACCTTTCAAATTGAGATTAATGGTTCTGACCCAGAGACCATACATGTGCACAATGTGTCAGTAATTAATCCAGTATATATATTTAAATATTACTGGGAAAATGTAATGTAAAATTATTATCTAATTATTTTACTTAGTAGACACCAAGGGAGCTATTTGTCACAAGAGGCTTAATAAATACCATTATTGGCAATGTCTGTATTTTCGCCATATTTAGTGGAAATTCAATATCGATATACCTGTTGAATTGTTATCCAACTTTGATAAATCCCCCCTATGTCTACTAATTTGTTTGGTTTGGTTGTTTTTTTTAATTTGCTTTTCTGATCCACTTCCTCTTTTTCTGTTGACAGGAGGGTCTCTGACCTTCCAGCAACAGTAAAATGATATCTAAGTTTTAGATATTTTTATTAATTATATTTCTGTTCAGTCTTCCATTCTCTTTGTAAATTCACTGCCTGACCTGCTACATTAACAAACCATCGCAATCTGGGATCATATAAATGTAAACAAGTGAAATTCAGGACAAAACGTTTAAAAACATATAAAATATACAAAATAAAAGCTACTTTTATTAATTATCAGAAAACATTACAAATTAAATTTAAGATAAACATCTCCACCCATCCTTTTAAGGGGATAATTACCTTAACTTATGTTGTATATTTATAATTTTCAGATGGCCTTTATTGTTTATAGGTTTTTAATTATTTGTCTCTCTGATCTACCTTTTCTTTAGCCAGGATCTTTGCAAGGCGCAATTCAAAGTCCAATGAGATGCAAGTAAAGTAGACCCTGTAAGGTCAAAGGGGCTGAACTAGCTGGTATAATACAAAATGTTACTAAAAGGGACAAAAGGAATCTTTAATTGTATTATCACTATAAATCATCTTACCTTTATTTATTTATTTAGTGTATTTATGTAGCACTGACATTTTCTGCTGTGCTTTACAAAGATTAACCTTTTCAGTCCCTTCCCCAGTGGAGTTTGCAGTCTAGTTACCCTTTATAGCAGCGGTTCTCAACCTTATCGAACCGCGACCCCCCGCGATGATGTCATCACGGGGGTGTGCCTGGCCATGTGATGACGTTGCAGCCGAACGTCATCACGTACGCGCGTCACGTGATGACGTTCGGCCGCAACGTCATCACGTACGAGCATCACGTGATGACGTTGCGGTACTCGGCAGCAGTTCGCGACCCCTGTGAGCCGGATGTTCGACCCCAAATGGGGTCGCGGCCCACAGGTTGAGAACCACTGCTTTATAGTCATACACAGAGACAGTGTTCATATATATTAAGAACTGGTTCCTAAGTTGATAAACCCTAGTAACTGGGGGACTGTTTAAATTCCAGTGTTTAGAATAAAAATGTAAATAATTTAAAAACATTAAAAAAATATAAATCAATGTAAAACTATCTATAATTGACTGAACATTGCATTAAAAATGATTATCCCCATTTAAAAAATGTTTATGTTCGAAAATGTTTATGTTGATTTCCATGGTTACAAGCTTGTAAATATTTGTATCTGATGGGATTTTGAAACATCCCAATCATTGAGAAGAAATACAAAACATATTTGTCTCTGTCAGGAAAGGATTATGTTCTTAATATCACATGGACACATCTGGGATGTATTCTAGAATTATGTTACTAAATAAATGTAGAATGTTTAAGATGAGAGGGAATGTGGTATGTTGGAACTTAAAATTGTATGAAATTTTAAAATTGAGGACTTGATACAATCAGCTCATACTATTAAATATGTATTTTATCACATTAGATATAACATAGGATTCATTACAGCCAGAAATTGCTTTTTTGTTATTATTGTAATAATGATGTGCGCAGCAGTAATATTTTTTTGTAAGCAAAGTTTAGTTTTTGAAGTCAGTTTTTTATACGTTTATTTCTCCTTAAAGGAGAACTAGAGTGATAAACAGGAATAAAATATACAGACAAGTGTTATATATATATATATGTGTGTGTATATATATATATATATGTAGCAGTATACAATGGTGCTATTTATAAATGAGCAAACATTAATTTACTTAACAAGGTCCTTTTCCATCTGATGTAATGGCTGCAAGGTAGTTAATACCCCTTTGAGCACCAGTGATGCACAAAAGACATGTGATCAGGGACAATGTAAAGCACTTGAATTTTATTGGTAGTGCAATATCCAGTCAGGGAAAACAGTGTTAAAGATCTAATTGGGTTAAGTTTAAATGCTGCTGAAACTTCAGCAGTGACATCACATGTCCAGTTTTGCATTCATAATGTATTTAAAATGGATACAGTGAGTCTTCAAAGCTGACAATAAATATAAAGGGGATCCATGCACCAAAAATGGCAATAACTGTTTTGTAATACAGCAAAGATGGCAATAAAGGTAATGTTATACAGCAAAAGCAGCCATAGCATCTGTGCTAACACGATTTTCCATTTTTCTCTAATAACCTATTGGGAATTAAACTTGATTAAATAAGGATATACACTGCAAGTATGAATAGGATTTTATAATCAAAATGTTAATACTAAACAATAACTCAGCCATTTTAATTAGAGACACTTTGTTACAACATTATACTAGTGTCTTAACTATATTTTTGAATCTATTTAAATATGATCATAGTTTAAAAACAAAAATATTTTATTTTACGATTCAAACTTTTTCAAGGTAGAGTAAGTATGTAACTGGGTATGTCTAACAGACATTGTGACGTTTAGAAAAGTAAGTACAAATGGCACTAAAGGAATATTTATGATGGGCACTCTTTATTATAGGTCAGTGTGAACTTTGGTAACATTTCCTAGAGCAGTAGTCCCCAACGTTTTCTGGATCAGGGACCGGTTCCCCGATACAGAAGAGGTTTCACGGACCGCTGGGTGGGTGGGCGGGGCCAAACACAGGCTGACGGCAACATGACGGTGACGTGCTTAGCAAGCACGCGTCAACATGAGGCGGCCCAGTGCAGAGGGATCTGCGGTCCGGCATTTGGGGACCCCTGTCCTAGAGAAGTATAAAAAGCAACACAAACTGTATCGTGGTATGTATGATAGGCACTATGCATAGTATCGGAGATGACCCTGCAGGGTACTCCATCTGGATGTAACAGCTGTGTAAAGATCTCAATTTTCTCCCATTTGCCACTTCTCCAACTTCGCTTATTCGTCAAGCTCTGCGATGTGGTGAATTTGCGTCTTAATTGGACAATTATGCTGGTCTTAGAGCTTTTTTTACCACTTTGTGTGCACAAGTAATTCAGCTATTGATTCAAAAGTGACAATATGGTGACATAGAAAGAGAGGTATTATTCAATTAATAAAGTTAGTGGGATATTGTAAGACTAATATCACTACACTTCACTGGAGAAATTCACACCACAACAGATCCATACTACTCTTCGACTGACTATGCTGTATGATGGCCACTCTATGTGAATAGATGTACACTAGACATACTGCACTGGAAGTCAGAATAAGTAGAATGAAATACTGAGTATTTCGATGCGAGTCTTTGCGGGCTTAATTGCGCGAGAATTCTCGTCTGAGAATTCTTGCGAGAGCATCTAGCGGGGATCTCGATTGTGCTTCTCCGCAATCGAGATCCCGCCTGATGCTCTCACGAGAATACTTGCGCAATTAAGCCCGCAAAGACTCCAATCGAGTCTTTACGGGCTTAATAACTTTCGCTCTCTGTGTTAACTAGAGGTAAGTATAACTGGTATTTTGAATTGTACCTGGATATGTCCAATAGGTTTTGTACACTTTACACATATATTCGGCACTCTGCATTGTATTTGGATATAAATATGTTGAACACTCTACATTTGCAGTGTTACAGGATATGGCTCTTACCACTACACTAATTCTACACCAGTAGGTCAGATATGTATGTAGCTAAGCTGCTTTTATGTTTAGACAATGAAAAATATTTTTACTTTCTTTCGTTTCCAAAGTCACTAGTATTTTATATTTCTACAGAATAAAAACGTAATACATTCAATACATTTACCAACAACCCATAGATGATGAAGATAATGAAATCACACAGAGAAAACTGCAAAGCCAAAGTAAACCCAATCAGTAGCCTGGGATTGTAATACAAATACCTGAATTAGAAATAACTGTTTTATTCACCTACACATGTATGCCAGAAACATAACTTACTAGATATCCTAAATGTCTCCAAAACGTTCCAACTCTGCAAGAAGAGTTAGACATGGTAGTAATAAAGTAGAAATTTTTCAGGGGGGGTCTTAATTTATTTTTGTGCCCTCACAAGAACCTCAAAAATATATCAGCTTGTACAGACAAGCCATAATAAATCTAACAAGGACTTAAAGTAGGGTCTATTTATTCTAGTAAAATCAAAATGACATATGTTGACAGTCTGCATTACATCTTTCATTTATTCACTGCGGAACCAACACAATTTCTACTACTACAAATCATCTAGGTTTTTCATTATAGCTGGGTTTGTTTATTGTATATCCTAACAAAAATTCCCCCTGGCATCTTAAATAGTTCAGAACTGCCTGGGAAATATTTTACCGATAACCTTAATGAGAGGTCACCAAGGCAAGAAAACATATGTTACACTATGTTAGGAATCTAAGCTTAACCTAACCTAGTTTTGACAATTAGCTCGAAGCATAAGTAAAGAGGAAGCTAGCGTGTAACATGATAGCAAAATCTGTTGTAGTGAAGTGACTGCACAATTTTAGAGTGATCCCTACTTGCAGGGCTGCTTCAGGTAGGAGCAGTGCTATATGGGAACGTTATAATTTGTAATAGTGATTTGAGTGCTATGTTTTGTTCGATTTGGCTTATTTCACTGAACATCAGGGTTTAAGAAAAAAGAGATAAAAAATTATTTATCATGGGGTTCAGAATTTTTCAGCAATATTTAAAAAGTTAGCAAAACCAAAAAAATTAAACTAGAAAATGATATACGTACTAGACATTTCATTTGGTGGGTATCTGTTTATGCAGTTGATACTTGCCAATTTTCATTGGTTTCCTGCCTGCATCCCAAAGATACTCTGTTGAGTTAAGACCTAGGGATTATGAAGGTCAAGGACACAAGGTGTGCCAACAAAATATTCTCCACAGCATTACACTCTTTCCATCAACATATACTTGTCAGGCTTTTTGGGAACAGAAGGAGCAGGAAGAATTACACAAAGGTGGAACAGCTGGGAGTGAGCTGAATGTCAGAGGAGTAATTCTTGGTGCTGTTAGGAAGGGCAGTAGCACAACAAACCAGTCACTGAGAGCAGGAGAGGCACTGGGCAGGCACTGGCTGGAGGTGCAGCTGGGGGACAGGAACTGAATCCTGATAGCACTGTTTTCACTTGACTGAATGTATTCATTGGCTCACCCTGCTTGTGCTAAGTTCTGACCCTGTCAGCAACATGGTTTTTCAAACCAGAATATGTTTCCTCACTATTCAAGGTCTAGGGAGAAATTTATTAAAATCGAAAATGCGATTTTCAATATAATTAATTCGAAAATCGCATTTTCGATTTTGGAATTTCAAATATATTCGGAATTCCAAATTTATTTGAAATTTTGGATTTTTAGAGCCTCTACCAAATGTAATGAGCGGTGCTTTCATGCGAGCACCGCTCGTTACATTAGGCTGCTCAAAGCAGCAGCCGCTGGGGAGACTCATCTCTCCCCAGCGCTTCCTGGTTGGC